>CM051032.1:51176115-51461115 GCA_027627225.1 Congeria kusceri | reverse complement strand
TTGCAATAATTTAAATGTATTCGCTCTATCTTTATATTGCTCTGTAATCCCCATATTTCGGAGCCATAACTTAAAACAGGGTAAATTAATTTATCAAACATTTCTAACCTGTGTTGTATTGTGATGTTATAAAATTTCGACAAATATTGTCTTAATTTAAAAATAGCTTTCAAAGATTGTCCACACAGACTATCAAACGTTTTGGAAAATGAGCCCCCTGAGGAAAAGACAAACCCCAAATATGTAAATTTATCAACAATTTCTAAAACGTTGTTATCATATAGGAATCTCAAATTTCGTCTTAGTCTTCCTCCTTTTTTAAAAACCATGACTTTAGTTTTTTGTGTATTAACCTTTAATTTCCATCGATCACAGTATTGTTTTAACAAATCTAACCCTTTCTGTAAACCAATTTCACTTTCTGAAAACAAAACAATATCGTCAGCATATAACATTATGAATAATTTTAAAGTGTCTAAATTTATTCCGTCATAATTATTTGTCAGCAAATATTCCTCAATGTCATTCAAATACATCGCAAATAAAAAAGGAGACAATGATTCGCCCTGACGTACCCCTAACAAGCATGTAAAGCTATCGCTAACCTCATTGTCATATTTTACCCTTGACTTAGCAATACTATACATTGAACGAATTATGTTTAATATTTTCCCTCTAATACCTAATTTAATCAGTAGAAGTAGTAGTAGTAGTAGTAGCGGCGTCGGCGGTGATGGTTGTATTATTATACCCCCACAAACGGAGTTTAGGGGGGTATATAGGAGTGAGCTTGTCGGTCTCTCGGTCTGCCGGTCTGTCGGTCTGTTGGTTTTTGGTTTCCGGGTGATAACTCAAGAAAGGCTTGACATATTGAAATAATATTTGGTACACATGTGTAACATCATAGAATACAGGTCAAGTTTCGATACTGGTTACAAACCACTGCATTTTGACATAGTAATGGCCCATTATCGACTTAAAATTCCCTAAAAACATGATTTCCAGACAATAACTCAACAATGGCTTGACATATTTAAATAATTATTGGTACACATGTGTAGCATCATAAAATACAGGTCAAGTTTGACTTTGGTTACAAACCACTAAATTCTGACACAGTTATGGCTCCTTTCTGACTTAAATTCCCGAAAAACATGGACATTAATAAAAGGCTTCACATATTTAAATTATTTTTGGTACATAGGTGTAACATCATAAAATACAGATCAAGTTCAACTTTGGTAACAAACCACTAAATGTTGACAGAGTTATGGCTCCTATTGAAATTAAATTTGTCCATATACACTGTTGACCATTCACAAATTAAAGCATTCTCTCTCTGTCCATTTCTTTCGAATGGATGCCATAGTTTTGTGACAAGGCCATATTGTGGGGGTATATTCGTCACTCAAATGACAATTCTAGTTATCATTATTATTATTATTATTATTATTATTATTATTATTATTATTAGTAGTAGTAGTAGTAGTAGTAGAAGTAGAAGTAGAAGTAGAAGTAGCAGTAGCAATAGTAGTAGGAGTAGAAGTAGGAGTAGTAGAAGTAGTAGTAGAAGTAGTAGTAGTATTAGGAGAATTGTAGTAGTAATAGTAGTAGTAGTAGTAGTAGCAGTAGCACTAGTAGTAGTAGTAGTAGTAGTAGTAGTAGTAGTAGTAGTAGTAGTAGTAGTAGTAGTAGTAGTAGTAGTAGTAGTAGCAGTGGTAGGAGTAGTATTAGTTGCAGTAACAATAGTAGTAGAAGTAGTCGTAGTAGTCGTAGTAGTAGTAGTAGAAGTAGTAGTAGTAATAATAGTAGTAGTAGTAGTAATAGTAGTAGTAGTAGAAGCAGTATTCGTAGTAGTATTCGTAGTAGTAGTAGTAGTAGTAGTAGTAGCAGTTGTAGTAGTAGTAGTAGTAGTAGTAGTAGTAGTAGTAGTAGTAGTAGTAGTAGTAGTAGTAGTAGTTGTTATTGTTGTAGTAATAGTTGTAGTAGAAGTAATAGTCGTTATTAATATCATAAGTAGTATAGAACAGTAGCAAAACACATTTACGAGGAAATTCGTTTTACGCAAACTGTTTTAAACTGTTTGAAAACCAACCACTTTGAAAAAACTTGAAGGGGGGTAACTCAGGGGTCATTGTTGTGACAATGAGGATTTGTGTACCTGTAATCACATGATTTAGATGATATGTCGTATTTCATATTAGCTTATTCCGTTATTTGTACACCCTTTAATTAATATTTTACTATACAATTTTACGTATGGCATACCGATATATAAACTAGTAAGAGAGTTCCAAATGAATAGGAACAATTAAAAACTAAGTTGTTTGTGTCGCCCTTCTAATATTAGTACTGTAACATTTTCTGGTTGTGGCATATGCAATGCGAAATTCATCATTGATGGCGGATTATTTCATATTTAGTTTGACGTTTATGAATTTGACACCGACGTGTGAAAACCGCCCTTAGTTATATGACATCAATGCAAATTATGATGATCCGTATACTTAAATGGTGAAATAACTTCAATAAATCATTCAACCCTATTCCAGTGTATATACATTTTATCGGTTGAAAATCTGCAAGTGTCACCATCTTACCTATTAGAATTTATGCAAGACAATAAATTATATTGCTCTATAGAAAGAAACTGGTAAATTGGTCAAAGGGTGCACCGCCTAAGAAATTGTATTCAATCTCGAATTTTATTAACAGATGTACAGCCCAGTTTAAAAACTGCAACCTAGTCGCGATTAATCACAAAGAGATCGTGTTAGGGCGTTACAATTTTTACGTTTTCCTTAAGAATACCATTCTGAAAGGTCAATTAATTATAGTGCAGTTTTGGGTATTGCAACTTTATATGAATAGTGTAAATTGCTCTTCGCTCCACAGCGGGTTATTATTCACTACATTGCTGGCAACTGGAACCACATAGCTTATAACCAGCCATTAGTTTAGTTTAAACCAATTCATTTTAGCTCGATTGTGTCGAAAGCCTGAGGCATATCACCGGTCTACTTTCAAAACGAATTTGCTCGAACGTTCTTTAGCGACATGACGTCACAGTGGGCGGGGTTTCTTTGTCTCCTATGACCAGTGTCGTCCCTAGTGTCGTCCCGACTGGTCCGATTCGGAATACATTCATTAACATAAGTATCAAGTCATGTTCCACCAAAACAGCGTTCGAACCTTTTTCAGTTTTCAAAAACTTAGATGTTAATTATCTATATGACTGTATGAAATCATTATAAATCCATTGATATGAATAGTGTACCATAGTTTGTCTATTTACCAAATTACGGCACAGCCTAAATTAAGAACGTTTCTTGTACTAATACAGAGACACACAAAAACAGATGGTTCGTTCAGACCATTGCAGGGCTAGACTGATTTCAAGGTAAGATACCAGTTAATAGTCGGGAATCCCCCGTTGGTCCATCCCGCTGGTCCACTCGAAAGTAGGCCGTATATCAAATTTCTTGTTTTGTTATCTTACAAGAGGCATTTCTCATTTATAAGGATGCTGTTTTACATAGATCTACCTCTGAAATCAACGTTTCTCATGTACATGTTATGTATCGTGACACATAATAACTTGATATGTTCAGCAGTTTATGTATATACAACATGTGCTTTTGTCGATATGGCAAGTGCATTCTGTGTTTCTTACGGTAACTTACTTCAAGCGAAAATAACTTTTTCACCTATATTTTTCATTTTAAATTTTGAAAGTAGAGAGAAACATATTTCCAATGAGACCAGGCTCGCAACATTCGCAATAAAGGAAAGTAGCGAACGACGCCAGTATATTGATATTTTACAATGGGGATATACTTCAATCAATATGATGCAGTTATAAAACCTGTATTGCTGTATGATCGTTATATTGTTAATTTTTACCAAATTGCACCTGTCCGATTAATATTTAAACCTGTAAGAGAGACCAACAGCAATTTGTTGGCAGTTACTGAATATTTCCACCTCCTCTAACTGAAAATCCCGTACCGCGCCTGGCTAAAGCGATATGTGAAATAAAAAATATTATCCATTACTTGCATTCCATTACGCATTGTCTATACATAAACATAAAAAAAACGACGATTGAAACACTATAAATCACACAGAAAACAGATATGGGTGTTAACATTTATATCAAATATATTTTAGAAAATGTTGCGATATGGTTAAATGGGGCAATTAGATTTGCATGTTTATTGCAATATAATTACACAGTGTTGATTTACAGTCACTAAGAGATTAATCTTAAGAAGGTATTCTGCATTCATGGCATTGATTTGCCGGACGAAAACAGATTTTGCCAAGTAGAGTCAATAAATCACCAAACCATTGACGTCATGTATGTCTGGTATTGGGTGAGCATGACAATACTTGGAGACCCGAATATGTGCCACATGAATTGTCTGGCATGAGGTTTAAAAATATTAAGAGATCAGTGTATTACTTTTTAAAGAACATACAAAATAAATATACATAGATGCACAGGAAATCATGACCCATGGTGATCCTGATCAGAAGCTTGTTTGAAAGCCATCTAAATTTACATTTATTTTTAAAAAGTCATTGAAAAACAACAGCAACAAACTTTTGGCATAAACTATTTATGATTGTAACAATGAAATAAGATGCGTCTTAAAAATCAAGCAAGTTTATTGTATACGTAAATGTGGTTTCCATGGTAACCTGCACTGTACCAAATGTCTATCCTCAGTAAAATTGAACGATCGACGTTCCTTTACACGAAGGAAACACACTGGACAAATAATGCACAACAATACCCCTAAGGAATAAACTAAGTTCATATCGTTTCCACATGCAACACGGGTTTTGCGCAGTTGCGTACATCTTGCACAGAACATTCACATCGTTATATTGTGAAAATTCAGATCATTTAATGATAAATGTGACTTCATGTGTAATTAAAATATATTAAATAAAATTATAAACGTTAACTATACGTCGAATCGTTACGTATATTGAACAGATTTTTATGTAAAATTGTTAAAGTTCAGATCATTCTAATGATACATGTGACTTCATGCGTAATTAAAATGTATTAAATAAAATTATAAACGTTAACTATACGCCGAATAGTTCCGTACATTGAACAGTAAAATATGCATATGTTAACAACGTATCTCATGCAAATTCTTTACGCTCGAATACAGTTGTTAATTACGATTCCAAATCCGTAGAACGGTGTTAGCCAAATATATGTATGTAAGTTGTTATTTATTGTTCTATTGCCCTATATAAACACACTACATAAGTTGAGCCACTTGCGCAAAAGTGCTTGGATGAAATTACCTTGGTATGCCTTAAAATGTGGATTTATTAGATGTGGAACATAATGCCAATGCTATTGTATGTTCAGATTTCTTCCACGTAATATGTACCGTCTAATGGTAGTTATCAAACAAAAATCGTACTGGGCGTACACTTTATAATTATTAAACGAGAATGAATGCCGCCAGATGTTAGGTTCAAAGGATAAAATTACATTAAAATCCTCATCGCGACATAATTCTTGAGTAACCTAAATGTACGCCAATAACAAATAAATCTCACATGCAACAGGCTTTGGATATCGTGCATGCTGCAGTTTCATCGTTTATCTTAAAGACATTTTTAATTCTGTATTAAAACCATATTTTACAGACAACCATATTGCGTGTCGCTTTGATACTATTCATAAAGTCGAATGAAACATGCTCCTTTTGCCCCTCCCTTATCCCCTCGTCTATTTCCAGAACTAATTTGGATATGCTTGCACTTTTAAGATATACTAAGTTAACCATTTACGTTGTGTTTAGCTGATAAATTATTTAATGTTGAACACAGCAGTATACACACTTTTGATACCAAACTGAATTATCATTAAATGATATTCATAGGTTCTAATACTGTTACACAACATTTTATCACCTACGTTATAGAATTACAACTTTCCATAAAAAGGTTATGTAAACAAATTTAGACTTCTATCATGTTCTATAACGATAACGATATAGGTTTAAACATTTTATGGATTACACCATGATATAGTTTGGATGAAATGTTTTAAAGACCGACGAAACAATTTTAACATGCATACGATGTTTTGATATATAAATATACCAATTCGAACCGAAGCTCATGAAACAATACAATTATATCCAAAAACTGGAACAAACTGGACTGAAATCATTGTATTGAAATTATACGCGACAGTTAAAAATATTTGAACTTCAAGCATTTTAAAATTGACAAAGGTCAGTTGCAATGCGAACCGCGGGGAGATCGTTAACGGCACACGCTGTTCATATCATCTTACACTGATTCTACCTTCAGTAAAAGCACATTGTGTTATGCTGGCTTCTTCACATATTTAGTTTGGATTCAGAATACCTCATACGAACATTTTAATGCAACCCACTCACAGCAAAGTAATGGCTGTTTTTAATCGACCTGCATATCAAAATGTCACGCTTATCACTCGTTCAGACGGTATATTCAGTGACTAGTGTACAAGACGTTTTCAATGTTTTTAGTATCGGTCCCTTTAAGTGTACGCTGTAAATGACGTTTTCGACGTTTATTTTACTATCATTTTACTAACAAAATACGTAGACAATATATGATTTCCATTTGAATTTTCTATCGTTCAAATACATGACGCAATATACAAATAGCTAAAACGTTTATTTAACAATTATTAACTATATTAAAACCTAACATGAGGGCCATGATGGCCCAAAGCGCTCATCTGAGAACTGGTACAGATGAAGAACATACTCTTGTAACAGGTTTGAAAATTAAGGTATCTTAACAATACGCAAAGGGGGATAGGATCGATTTGATTTAAAACATCACTTCGTGCAAAGTGCTAAAAGCACGACTTGGGTAGTGGATGTGCGGTGTTTGTGCTAATGGTTTTCAAATCATTTTTATCGATATTCTTACCTAACCCTTTTTCATTAAGTCAGTGACAATTCTGGAAAATGCAGAAACAGTAGATTTTTATGTCTTTTTCACAGACAGTTTTGGAGAACTAGTTGCAATGCGATAATTGCGATGGCTGTGCACAAGGGCTCTAGTGTTTCTGGCCCGAATATGCTTATATTTAACTTAACATGGAATCTAACGTTCATAGACAAACTGTGCACAATTGGTGAAGATTGGATGAAAAATGAAGTCTCTACCCTGAATAATGTCCATTTTTGTATATTTTTTGTCATAAACATAGGGCAATAACTCCGGTGTTTGAAACCCGATCTGGCCCATTTTTGGCGTCTGCTGAGATCTAATGGTCATACACAAACTGTGAAAGTTTGGTTAAGATTGGATAGCATATAAAGTCTATATGTTGGAAAAAGGAATTTTTGCACTTGTTTGCTTGAAAAAGGGGCAATACCTCTGGTTACTGATGTGATATGGCCCAATAACAATCGCGGCCGAGATTTTGTGGTCATACACAAACTTTGAAAGTTTGGTTAAGACTGGATGAAAAGTGAAGTCTCCAGCGTGAGAACGAAACAAATTGTTGACGGCACACGGACGACGGAAGACGGACGACGCAGAGAGGTCCCTCTATAACAATAGCTCAGCGAGCACTTCGTGCTAAAAAAATATTAACGAACTATAACTTAATATTAGCAAACATGTTGTTTAAGTTACAAATAAGTTATCAATTAATATAAGTTTGAGAAAAAACAATAACAACAACAAACATGTAGTATAAAAGTCATTATTCTGTACATTAATATATGTACATATATAAATACATATATTATGTAAATGAGATAATTAGTATTCATACATGTCTACATGTTATAATAAATCCTTACATTTCAAAATGTGGAGCTGATGAGAATCAACTTCTTGTCAGCTTATGAACATCAAGCTTATGGTATTGTATTGACAAACAGTATTTCAGTGTTTGTATTTGTTTTATTACTTGGTCATCTTATAAACCACTTCCATTTCTTTGGCCACAAATGGTTTCCAAATTGTATCCTAAGTATTCGGTACAGTTAGCATATCAAGACGAAACAATTGATCAGCAATGAACAATGTTCAATATAATACTTCACATTATTTTTGTCATATTTTCAGTCTTGTCATATGCAAACATTTATCTTAATTCATTTATTAATAAAACAATAAATCACACTGAAATCAGATTTGGGTGTGATTACAACAAATATAGGTTCAAAACGAGATGAATTGCGAAACCATTAAGCTGAGCAATTGTATTTGCAAATCACAGCAACTTAACCCCACAGTGTCAGATGCAGCAATTGTCATCGGAACATAAGTCCTTGGTACATCTTCATTACAGCAGAAAATCAAACCTATAATCATCAAATTGTAAAAGTGCAGGGTAGGATCGGCAATTCATAGTACTGTCATTATAAAACAATTATCCCAAATGAAGATGATTACATTTTATTTTGCAGATTAACAACACGGAAGAGCCCATAACATACAATGCTAAATCTTTACACAAAATCTTTACCGTTATAATGAAGTCGTTTTAGAAAAAACCCAAGCAACTTGATAAGTAAATTGCTGGTCATTATGCGTATAAACATCTTATTTTAAACGTTATCAATGAACTTGCCATCATAATACAAGCGTTGTATCCACTGACTAATTTGGCATGCACTATTTTTCATAAGAAACACATAACAAATAACCCGTACGAAAATCTGAAAAAAGTATAAACAAACTTCAAAAAGTCTTGCTTAAACCCATAAAACACAACGTGTGTCATTGACACACAAGTGCTTGTGTAGAATGTCATTGACATGTCATGTATTGTATGTGATAATTCGCAATTATATACAAAAAAAAGCTCTACCATTAGCAAGGCGTGCTACTAATAGGACTTCTGTGTTTCGGATTTCAGCCCTGTAACGGTGCACCTCTTAATGACGGTAATTAATCAACTTGAAAACTGCATGGGTGTGCTTCCAAATATAATATGCACACGATTAAATATCGCCATTAAACTGTATATTAGCGACGTCATATGATTGTTTTCAATGAAGTAAAAGTACACATGGAATTATTTTCGTATATTTGAGACGGACGTGGCACTTGTTAAGTCGTCAAAATCAAGAACATCTGTTTTAGGATAAGCCTTAAGTAATAACATTATGTCAGAAGGAAATAAACTACTTAAGTGTGAGTGATTGTGCTGTAGTAATCAAAATCTGAACACCGAACAGCTACACAAATTGTAACAAATGGTATTAATGGAGCACTTATACTAAAAGGAAAATGATGCCACATTGTTATGGTACGCCATTCGATTAAAAAAATAAATCAATACTTGATATCTGACTCCCAGATATGAAGTTACTTAAGCTGTTTAATTGTCACCCGTATGCCTTAAAACATCATATTAACTTAACGAGTTGACAATTAACCATCCACTACACTGACCAGAATTGTCTATAAACTTAATACATTCTAAACAACGTTCAAAATGTTTAATACGACGTATTTGTTTTGTGTTATAATACATTCATCTTATAACGAAGAAGGCTTACAATGTAATCATGCTGAACATCTGATGCATTAAAAACAAGTCTTGTACAAATGCACCACTGATTGCATACAAATGTGTGTGAACATATTTTCCAAATGATACAACTATACTGTTGATTAATGCAATATGCTGTTTTGCACATATGTTGATTAGTGTAAACCTTACTAGTTGCCAAATACACCGTAGACATAATGTTTAAACACCTATCAGTTGCAAAGTACAGCAAATTTTGACAACTTGTATAGTTGCACAAGTCACACAGCATGCAGTCGTGTGATGTATGAAGTAGTACGTATATTGTGAAATTATCAGATGATCCTGATGCTTAAAGGTCGACCCCAAAATCCGTTGTTCAAGACTTCTTTGTCAAAATAGGATATTTAGTAGCCATGCCCATTCCCTGTGAAACCTCGTGTTACACCCCCCACAATAATTATTTATGACAATATATACATAAATGTATGTGCGTATCTAAGTACTCATGCTTTGACCACCCCCCTGTTTGTGTGATACAGTGAAAGTATTCGAAACTACTTTGCGCAATATATTTAAAGGAAAATGAACTGATTGAGAAATGCAACGTTTAAAAAGGGTTTGTGCTTTGGCTTATATTATGTGATTAAGCGTAAATGACGTTAATTAATATGTAAATATTAGTTACGAGTTATTTATAAAAAAAACGTTTACAGGAATTAAGGTTCTACTAAGTACCTAGTTACACTCAACATTTCGATCGTGACCAAAATACTTACCATCTTTTGAAATTGTGATATAATGACGTTACTGCACCAAGGAATGTTTATGGTTTCAGTCTGACCGTCTACTGAAAATGAGTGCAGTTGCAATATTACATAAACCGTCAATAAGTAAATAAGTAAAGAGCATTTAACCATATTATACTTCCCGATACATTGGGGGCACACGTTACAATTTGCAGCAATTAATGCATATTTTGTTATCATATTTATATTAACATAGAATCTTAAATAAAATATTATTATTCGTTAAATAAAATGTTCAACGAAATTTTAAAACCGTCAATAGCCCGCATACTTCCAACAACACAAACACAAAATAAATCATTTTCTATGTTCTCAAAGTATGGAAGTAAAATATGTTTACAAAAGAACAACAACAACAACTACTACAACAAACAACATTCACGTCATTATGACAATCGTTTGTATGTATGATACATGATAGGACTTTTGAACTTTTAACAACAGAGAGAACGAACCGAAGAAATGGCTAGTTGTCTGAGGAACAATTACTGAAGTCACAAATGATTAGAACCACAATGATACGTGGTGTATTCAGTAATATTGATATTAACACTATACAAGGTTCTAAGAAAAGTAAAAACAACTACATAAGGATATGTAATTGTGACTGTATATTTATTTGGATACCAGTGACACTGTTAGTTATTAACGTTGGACCAAACAAATATACTTTATATTTTGTAATATTCACGCATACTCCATGTATGACATATAGTGATCAAAATCCACTTGAAACTTTCTGAAAGAAATGTTCCTGTTAAACTTGATAAACGCCGCAAAACAAGCTTTATCTTCCTTTAATGGTGTAAATGAATGTGTGCAGGATTAACTACTCTAATGTTGCTAGTCGTCCAAAGCAGTTGGTAAGCCTGCACTCTTAAGTCTGTAGATGATGTAACGCTTGAAGTACTAACCCGATTGTTTCGATCAGTTTCATTCTCCCCGACATTAAGACCATGTTGTAATATAAAGCTGTATAAAAGTAATTTGCATTTTGTTAAAATGCAAAACCAATATAACCATCTGGTAACGGTCCGTTGGGTCCCAATGATAATAATTGTGTGATATATCATGATGCATCAAAGCACTAATTGGCGAATCATGTGTTCAGCTTCTCAATCACGATTGACCTTTGCAACATCTTATGGCTACACGACACCATGAGACCATATGACATTGGAATTACGTGACTGTGTGTTCTGCAATCCTCCCACTCACCTGAATGAGCTTCACGTTGCTCCAGTTATTGCACTCTTATGAGTCATTGAATGGATTTGGCTTTTCATGTTTGATACAATAATAGACATTGTCAATTCTGGCATGAAACAACTCTTTGTAGGCTGGCTATGATGTGTATAATATAAAAGTTATCATGCTTTCGTCTATACAAAATGACATGCGACAATAATCTATACAGTATACAAATACAATGATTAAAGTGAAT
Source organism: Congeria kusceri (assembly GCA_027627225.1). NCBI lineage: Eukaryota > Metazoa > Mollusca > Bivalvia > Myida > Dreissenidae > Congeria > Congeria kusceri. Next base: position 51,449,333 of record CM051032.1, on the reverse strand, counting down.
GAATGCTTTGTACTAAATATTTTGCCCTTATGTTAAAACTGATAAGATTTATCAAACACCACAAAAACCAGAGCGTGCAATCTACTGTCGAGAGACCTGGTATACAATGAAAGCAATACAAAAACCATGGACAGAAAGTGTCAACAATAAGATGAATTATGAAAACCATACCGGTATTTTATATATGCAGTCTGCAATTGTAGTCATGTTTTGTCATTTATTCACGACTACAAATGGTGTCCTATTCTGCTGTATTCTACGTACACGTTGCTTGTGTTAACTCGTTAACAACATCAAACAATCTTGATTTATAATTAATATCGTACGCAAAGCAGAACGAGTGAAAACGAAGGCATATTTGATTTGTAAATATGCTGTGTTACCTATCGATTATAGAACATTGTATTGATGAATTAAATGGAGATACCAGCATACCAAATACCAACACGACACAACCGACGATTAAGTATCGTCGGTCCGTATGGGCGATGGCACATGAGAGGTGCTAAAATTATGCATGCAAAATAGCGAATATCATTACTGGGTGTCAGGCTAACCACCACATACCAACTTAAACAGATCGTTCCAAATATTTAACAAATAACCAATTTGCACAACAAAGAAACCATACAACCGTAAGGGTGGTTGACATTTGCACATTTGGTGTCCGATACCAGGTTATTGACAGAACAGTGCGGTGCATGACATACGGCGGGTGTTCTTAAATAACTGACAAAGTGAATACACATAACGTAAATACAAGTAGTAAATCACCATCAATTTTCTGAAAGGGCGTGTCGAGATATTGGGAAACTATGTTTATTGCAGTGACTGCCACGATGATAACATGTACACGGGTAGAATCATCGGTCTGGCAATAGTCGACAGGACCTTTTGTGATATTTTTGGGCCAGAGCACATACTGACATCGTTTCACGATTGGCATTAATCAATATGTCAAAACGATGCTATTACAACAACGTACGGAATTTCGTTTAATATTCACGGAAACGATTCATACAGCAGTTCTAATTATAACATACATGTTCACATAACTTCTACAAAACAAGGTTAAGAATATATGTATTGCTTTTTTCTCTTAATACATTACAAATTTTGCATCTGACAAAATATGTTCAGATATTAATCAGGTATGCTCAGGTAGCTATAGTGCGCAGTAAAACCTTTGCGTCGTGCAAAATAAAATATTTCAATACAACTACTGAAATATACATTTTTACCAGCTACTTTTCTTAAAATATTATCTCATAAAAAACAGACGTTTTACACAAAAAATGTCTGCATAGTTTTATCAAATGCATACAAAAACAGTTTGTAGTCACAAACATTTGGAATGCAATCTTGATTAACATGTAAAATGAAACGTGTACGTGAGAAATTGCGAATAGCATTTGTTGGAGCCAGTGTATGTATGGTCCAAATTATAAAACGATTGTACTGAAACTCAAGCTGGCTGTCAAGACCATCTTTAATGAAACCAGATATGCATTGGTGTGGTCGTCAGAAGTACAAATGGTGTAATTGAACAAAGGTTACCAGCTGCAAAGGGCGGCACAAAACATACCAAATTAATTCTTGCATAACTGTCAATGTATACAAAACAAAGTTAATGAGCGTAATTAATCATCATCACACATCAAAGAATGTGTGTCGATTCGAGATGGCAGGTTGTAACTGTAATTCTGACGTTGTCCGTGGTCACTTTACAAATTAAATAAGTCGTTGTAAAAGTCATGCACAAATAAAGTACTTATTACAAAACTAATGTAGTGTAATATAAACCTTTTATTAACATTGAAGGGTGTTGATTAATACAATATATGCTTTATAACGCATTATTGCCACTGCAACGCCCATATCATATCAAGTGTATTTACAATAATGCTTATGGCGGAAGTTTATAATTAAATAAGTGTTCATCATAATAATCTTTATCATACCCAACGGCAACAATAGGTAAATAATACGTATAATTAAATACCTATTTATAGTAAGCAATGATATGTTGTCATTTTCACCATGTGACGATGTGCAAGCTAAATTTGCCACTGTATAATGTCAACTTCAGCTGCATACCAGTACTTTTAAAGATAAATCATGTATGAGTCTGAGAAGGGAAGACGGCATTTTTTATTAACATCTTATAGTTTGAAATGAGGTTTTAGACTTTTCTGAACCATCCCAATACATAGGCAAAACATGATGCCATACAATAAATGACAAGGAAACTCAATAGCCATTCACCAAACTACATGAAAAGCAATTTAACGAAGGCATTTTGCTCATTGTGTCCAAAATGTTGTATAACCAAGCATCAACAAGTTTAATTAACTATTTAACTTCAACTGAAAATTGTATAGAAAATTATTAAAAAATATTATCATTCATGGGCGTTCATTGTTTAATTCGTTAAACTGTTCTCAAAGGCAAACAAGAGGGCCACTAAGGCCTTACGTCGCTCACCTGATATCTATGTATGAAGTTCATTAAAATATCTCAATAGGTTTTCAAGTTATTGAGCGAAAAATGTTTTTCTATTTTTAGTAACAGTGACCTTGACCTTGACCCCACCCACAACAGACGTAAAGCAAGGTCTCGATATAAGGTATTTACGTATGAAGTTTCATTAAAATATCGCAATGCTTTGTCAAGTTATTAAGCGGAAACTGTTTTTCTGTTTTCAGTAAAGTGACCTTGACCCCACCCACCCCATATGCAATCCCAAGCAATGTGTTGATATAAGGTACTTATGTATTAAGTTTCATTAAAATAGCTCAATATTTTCTATATTTAATAACGCTGACCTTGACCTTGACCCCACCCACCCCATATGTGATCCCAATCGAGGTCTCAAAATAATGTTTTTATGTATTAAGTTTCATTAAAATATCTCAATGCGTTCTCAAGATATTGAGCGGAAACCTGTTTTTCTATTTTTAGTAACAGTGACCTTGACCTTGATCCCTCCCACCCCATATGCAATCTTATGCGATGTGTCAATATAAGGTATCTATGTGTTAAGTTTCATTAAAATATCTCAATGCGTTCTAAAGTTATTGAGTGGAAACCGTTTTTCTATTTTTAGTAACAGTGACCTTGACCTAGACCCCACCCATCCCATATGCAATCCCAATCGAGGACTATATAATGTTTTAACCAAATATGAAACATCTGGGCCTTGTTGTTTCAGAGAAGAATTTTAAAATCATTTTGCCATTTACATATATATAAACCATGTGAGCCCCGGGGTGTGTCCAGCTTTGATCCCAGGGACATCATTGGAACAATCTTCATAGAGGACCACTACACAATGTTACATACCAAATATGAAACCTCTAGGCCTTGAACTTTCAGAGGAGAAAATTTTGCTATTTAAGTCTATATAAATCATGTGACCCCCGGGGTGTGGCCAGTTTTGACCCCAGGGGCATAATTTGAACAATATTTGTAGGGACCACTATACAATGTTACATACCTAATATGAAACCTCTGGGCCTTGCGGTTTCAGAGGAGAAGATTTTTAAAGTCATTTTGCTATTTAAGTCTATATAAACCATCCGTGCCCCAGGGTGTGGCCAGTTTTGACCCCAGGGGCATCATTTGAACAATCTTTGTAGAGGACCAAAAACAATGTTACATACCAAATATAAAACCTCTGGGCCTTGCGGTTTCAGAGGAGAAGATTTTTAAAGTCATTTTGCTATTCAAGTCTATATAAACCATGTGACCCCCAGGGTGTGGCCAGCTTTGACCACAGGGGCATCATTTGAACAATCTTTGTAGAGGACCACTATACAATGTTACACACCAAATATGAAACCTCTCGGCCTTGCGGTTTAAGAGAAGAAGATTTTAAAAGTCATTTTGCTATACAAGTCTATAACAATCATGTGACCCCCGGGATGTGGCCAGTTTTTACCCCATGGGCATCATTTGAACATTCTTTGTAGAGGACCACTATACAATGTTACATATCAAATATGAAACCTCTAGACCCGGCGGTTTCAGAGAAGAAGATTTTAAAAGTCATTTTGCTATTTTAGTCTATATAAACCATGTGAGCCACGGGGTGTGGCCAGTTTTGATCCCAGGGGCATCATTTGAACAATCTTTGTAGAGGACCACTATACGATGTTACATACCAAATATGAGACCTCTGGGCCTTGCGGTTTCAGAGGTGAAGATTTTTAAAGTCATTTTGCTATTCAAGTCTATATAAACCATGTGACCCCCGGGGTGTGGCCATATTTTCACCTAGGGGCATCATTTGAACACTCTTTGTAGAGGACCATTATACAATGTTACATACCAAATATGAAACCTCTGGGTCTTGCGGTTTCAGAGGAGAAGATTTTTAAAGTCATTTTGCCATTCAAGTCTATATAAACCATGTGACCTCGGGGTGTGGCCAGTTCTGACACCAGGGGCATCATTTGAACAATCTTTGTAGAGGACCACTATACAATGTTACATGCCAAATATGAAACCTCTAGACCTGGCGGTTTCAGAGAAGAAGATTTTTAAAGTCATTTTGCTATTTAAGTCTATATAAACCATGTGAGCCACGGGGTGTGGCCAGTTTTGACCCAAGGGGCAACATTTTAACAATGTTTGTAGAGCACCACTATACAATGTTACATACCAAATATGAAACCTCTGGGCTTTGCGGTTTCAGAGGAGAAGATTTTTAAAGTCATTTTGCTATTTAAGTCTATATAAACCATCCGTGCCCCAGGGTGTGGCCAGTTTTGACCCCAGGGGCATCATTTGAACAATCTTTGTAGAGGACCAAAAACAATGTTACATACCAAATATAAAACCTCTGGGCCTTGCGGTTTCAGAGGAGAAGATTTTTAAAGTCATTTTGCTATTCAAGTCTATATAAACCATGTGACCCCCAGGGTGTGGCCAGCTTTGACCACAGGGGCATCATTTGAACAATCTTTGTAGAGGACCACTATACAATGTTACACACCAAATATGAAACCTCTCGGCCTTGCGGTTTAAGAGAAGAAGATTTTAAAAGTCATTTTGCTATACAAGTCTATATAAACCATGTGACCCCCGGGGCGTGGCCAGTTTTGACCCCAGGGGCATAATTTGAACAATCTTTGTAGAGGACCACTAGAAGATGTCCGATATCAAATATGAAAGCTTCAAGCCTTGTGGTTTCAGAGAAGATTTCTAAAGTTTTCAGTTTTTAAATCTATTTTTAGCTCTGGTGACCTACATATGCAGCGGACCGAAACCATTTGAGCAACTTTTAAAGAGGGTCACCCAAGGATCATTCCTGTGAAGTTTCATGAAAATCTGCCAAGCGGTTTAGGATGAGATGTCGATTATATGAAATGTTGACGCACGACGCACGACGGACAAAAGGCGATCACAAAAGCACACCATGAGCACGTTGTGCTCAGGTGAGCTAAAAAAACGTTTACTGTCAAACATAACTTAAGTTTACATTTTATAAACAGTACATTATGTGTATTACGGTTGAAAACATGGTGACTGTTGCTGATTCATACTTTGATTTGAAAGGAACTGCATATGAAGTGCGTTACGTTACTGACGTTAAATTTGCCACATCTACGTATGAAGTTATATTAAAATAATTTGGGAATAAATCAGTAGACATGTGCATTGGAATAAAAATACACTAAGATGCTTTAGCAAGTAAACTGATGCAAAACGTGTTGGATGTTTTGGTAAAGCATCTATGAATAAATTGAAACCTGGCTAAAATCGTCATGATATAAATGCACGTGAACTGCAATGAAAATATCCACAAACTGTAATCTATAAATTTCATTGGCATTGTACAAAACTATGACTCAAATCAACTACGCTATTTAACACGCTTTATATTGCGCATTGAAAATTATGTCCAGAAATGTATGCATATACATTATTTTTGTCAAAAAGCATTGGCTAAATTTTGTTAACGCATAAACAACTGAGATGATGTCTTTTATTATGGGCAATATATTGTTTGTTTTATATTATGTCTAGAGTCCATCTTGACGGGTTTAATGATTGTATGAGTATTATTGATCAAAACATATGTGGCGCGTCGTGGGAAAACCGGACTTAAGGCATGTGCGTAAAGTGTCATCCCGGATTAGCCTGTGCAGTCCGCACAGGCTATCCGGGACGACACTTTCCGGCTAAAGTAAAATGGTTAGAAGACACGTCATTTTAACAGAAAATACCATAAAAGCGGAAAGTGCCGTCCAGGATTAGCCTGTGCGGACTGCACAGGCTAATCCGGCACGACACTTTACGCACATGCATTAAGACCGGTTTTCCCACGACGCGTCATTATTCATACTGGGATCTTCTGTCTCTCTTATGGTCTAAATTAGGAAAGCATGAGTCATAAAGCCAATTTGTTGTGCGTAGTAACTTTTCCCTGCTACGCGATGGAAAAAGTAACTTATTTGTTATATATTGGTCATATATATGTTTCATATATAAAACGAACCTAGCTGACGTTCCTTGTCTATTTGGAAGAACTGTTTGCGAATATTACCGAAGTATACATATTTAGCGGCTTTGAGTGTGTAAATTCCTCTATGTGATAACATTTTATACACACAACTATGTAGGCATATTACGATAATGGGTATATTAGACCAACAAATGAATGTAGAACGTCGTTCCGTGTTAATACCAAACATGCTTTACGCGTAAATGTGTTTATTATTATTATTTTTATTGATTGCAATAAACCCACATTCAGCATATGGTCTATTTTTTGACGATGGACTGTCAAAACAGTTGTCTTTAAATCATTTGTCTCTAATCAACACCGACTCATTGATAATTTTGAATATAATGTACAGGTAAATACTAACGTAAAACCGATTGTGCTACAAGCATTCGTCTTAAATAAAATGGAAACGTTTCATTAATTTGATGTTGACTTTAAATACAATTCAATAACGTTATGTGATTTGTTATCAGCTAAAATAGCAACATCCATTTGAAGGCATTACATATAATTATATTGTCGAGTGTGTGTTGCCTATGCACAGCGCTTTAAACTGACACGTTTTTTTTCCCAACAACCGTCTGCATGTTTGTTTTAATTATACCCCCGTCACACCGGACTGGTGTCCTTACTGCGACCAAAACAGTCAGTTTTTGGAAAACGCCGATAGTCAAAGTAAGAACGCCAATGCTTGTTCTTAAAAAATCCAAATTTCTGTTATCCGTCATACAGGGGTCCAGCTATCTGTTTTATTCACGTGTAAACGGCATCCACACCACGACCTAACCAAGTCCTACGCGTTTTGACTGCGATCATCAGCGACGCCACGGCGTCCACACTACGTTCTGTGCGTGTCTTCCACGACTCTACTGCGACTATGGCGTTTGCATGGCGACTGCACTACGACCATACAGCGTCCTCGCTGCGTATATATAAACGTTCATTTTTTTCCCTGAAAATTTCATCCATGTGTCTACCCTTCAAGGTGTAAAGACTTGATTATATGCAAATAAATTTGCACGACGTTATGCCGAAGTCAGGGGGCGTGGGTGGGGCAGAGCAGCCATGACTGTTACACCGACGTTATTTGAGTTGTAGATACATTGAATGGTCATTTTCATGCTTCTGCAGTTGGACAAGAATCATGTGTTGTACCAGCAATAAGTTATCCATTTCTTTTTTGGCAATAACAAGTATATATTAAGTCCTGATGTCTTTCAGAGACACTGATGAATGCAAACTCAAAAATGGGTTTTATAATGAAAGCCATGGTCGCCAAAGGGACGCGCTAGGAACGCGGTGCAAACGCCATGGTCGTAGATGGAACCCCAAAGAAACACATGAACGTTGAAAGGACGCATGGCGAATGTCAAAGAGTCGCAGACAAAAATAAGATTTTCGATTACAAACGCACTGACACCCTAGAAAGGAATCCATGAACGCGATAAGTCGTGATAAGAACCCCATAGACGTACTAAGAACGCAATAGGGTCGCCCTAGGGTCTTCGGGTGGTGTATGAGCCAATTCTCTGCGTTTCCACGGCGACTTTAGTGGGTCTATACCACGTCCCTCTGGCGTTCTTTGCGTTCCTACCGCTTTGGTTCCGCATCCATGGCGTCCTCAGGGCGATCCTATGTCGTTCTAGCCAGAACGCCGTTGGAAAATGTCTAAAGTAGTCGCCGTAGGTTAGCGACCTAAGGCGTCCTTGGGGTTCCCACGGCGTCGTCCTGCGTTCTCACGACGACCCTACTGCGTTTATGGCGATCCTACCGCGTCCTGGGTCACCGTAAGAACGCAGAAAGAACGCCAGTCCGGTGTGACGGGGGTATTACTAACACGCTCTGACACACGAACCTAAAACAGTGTTCGATAAAAAGCCTTTAGTACTTTAAAAGATTAATTATTAATGCATGTGTCTTATATATTTCCCCGGTTTGTTTGTAACATAAACACATAATAGTCCAATATTAATGTCAACGACATTTTTATAGAAATGTGTTCTTTCAAAGTACATTCATTTTATTACAATCCTGACATCCAGGTACAAACTTCCTCAGTCGAGAATGAATTTTGCAATATTGTATTCCAGTAATTGAACTCTGAATAGAAGATTCACCACTTATATTTGTGTTTCGATTGTATTATGTACTTTTATGTACTGAATTTGATAAAATGTCTGACATTTTTTTTAAATATATTGTTTTTATAAACGATTGATCCAAGTAACACGAGTAATTAAGACTTGCATCCCAGGAATGTGTTTCTAGTAAATCTATACAAGTACATTTAATACAAAGGACCAAAGGTAGGTGTTGGAGTTGTTATTCTATACCCATGTACTTGTTATTTGCCGTCAAGGTCATATGTTAGTGTGAAATGTATCTTCGCGTTAACCTAAAGCGTATACCGTATATTCGGTAATTTTCGCGTAATGCCAAGTTCGCGAAAAGTACGAACCAGGTATTTTTGAGTCTTCAATTTTCGCGATTCGTGTGTTCTCAAATTATTCATAAATTCGTTTGAACACTTATTCACAATTTAATTCAAACACACGAATGGCATATGTTGATAAACGTATTCAAATTTGTGAAAATGCAATACTATATACAAACATAAGTTTTAAGTTTTTATGTGTGAATGCAATCAAGAATTTGGCTGAGAACCGTTGCTTTGATAAAATATTGTATCTTAAATCATTGAATGCCAGTAGTTTTTAGCGAATTTAATTGTGGCGTTTGCATTGTGACCGCAAACATAGGGACAATTTTCTGACCGCGAAAATTACCGGTTATACTGTAGTACATCGCTATGAATTTTTTTCAATGTTGACATTTGTACTCAATCTCATTTGTTTCGTTAACAATGTATTTTCATGTTGACAATTGCCCTCAATGCTGTATATGTAGTTCACATTTGTATACTCTAGTCAACCTATTGTTCTCTAGAGCCTAATAATTATGTATTGTAAACAATGTACGAGTATGTGTATAGTTGTTGCGATGTTTCATTAATGTCATACGTAAAAGTTCGGATGACACCTCTTGTTAACCTTTTTTCACGTGTCATGCACGCATTTCAGAGTGTATACCATACAATCTTGTAAATGTTTTTGAAGGTGGGATGCAACCCTATGTTGCACATGAAAGGGGCTATGCTACTTAGTATCCTAGATTGGTTTGAAACTGCAGATGTTCATGATTAAGCCTTCTTCGTTTTAAATGTATCATACTTTTCTGGTTGGTGAAGTGGTTGTTTAATTAAATCACATCTTTGCACAATGCTGTTTTAGACCAATATAATTATACTTGCGTCCATCGCAAGTAAGCATATCGTCCATTGAAAGCCAGACGGTGCTATCACCATAATATTATGCCCAGAGAAGGCGGATAGCACCTTCTGGCTTTAAAGAGATAATATGTTGTATTTGATTCGAATGCCGTACCACTAGAAAATGGCATCATAGGCATTTAGCATAGAGGCAGAACTATTCCTACACTTCTGTATCAGTAAGGTTTTACAATATTGACTATTATAACACATTGTCTTTTTCAAATGTTTTTGGTTGCGTCTGTCAAATTTTAACGAGTTTGGAGTAATATTAAATCTGATGTTCTTGATTCTGACCCATTTGCAGATATCACGTCCCAAATAGGATATTAATTCAATTTAGAGTTCTACTTCTTGAAGACTAACCTAATGACGTCCCTAATGTACAGATTTAGGACGATATTTAATCCTGTGCATATTATATTTGGAAGGCACACCCATGCTGTTTTCAAGTTGATTAATTACCGTCATTAAAAGTTGAACCTTTACAGGGCTGAAATCCGAAACACCGAGGTCCTATTAGTAGCGCCCATTGCTAATGGAAGAGCATTTATAGAATTGCGAATTATCACATACAATGCATGTGTCAATGAAATTGTACCCAAGCACTTGTGTGTCACTGACACACATTGTGTGTTATGAGACATATAAAGTTGTTTATAATTTATTCTATGTAATTTATACGCATTATGAGACATCCCTTTCTAAGATAACAAATTTGTCGACGGTTAAACGTTTGTTTCCAAAAGTCTATAGAGAACATGACAACATATTTGTATACTAATATTGACTTTTAATTTATTTACCAGGTTGTTTGGATTGCAACATATAGCTGTAAGCTGTTGTATTGTCTTTATGTATATTTTAGATGAGTCCGTGTGTTTGATGTCTGCAACTAACATTATGAAATTAACAATATGAAATTCCAGCAGCATTAGCAGGAGAGAAAATCATATTAACATCATACGGTCCTTTATTTTAAAGGGGCGTATCAACGGCTGGTAAAACCTAAAACTTGCAAAAAATAAAGTTCATACACATAGCATGTATGTTCAAGCATTGTCAATACAATGATCTTGTTTATATAAACAGTTGACAAACGTATATTATTTTAATAAATAAAGAGTTGTCAGCGATGACACTTTTGCTGGCGCAGAAAAATTAGGAATAGTTGTACACTCGATATATGTATCGTTAAACTCCTGCGCGTAATTAATAAATGTACCATAGCGTAAAGAAGTTTTCATTGAAGTGCGCGGTTTTGTAAGCGTTAGTTCGAATTATACTGGACATTTCGACCCCAAAATATTTTGTTCTTTGTATAAAAAAAATTCATAAAATGTCCATCAATATATTGTTGCTACTTAAAAAATATCTTCAAGAGAAATAGGAAAATATCTTGTTTGAATAGATGTCTATATTTATGCGCAATACAGTCTATATAGAGTCGATAATCCGGATATACCAAGGACTTGTAAAATAACATCTTTATATTACGCTGACAATAGCTGCATATGACACTGTGCGGTTATGTTGCAATGAATTGCTTAGCTTAATGGTATCGGAAATAATCGCGTTATGAATCTATATTTGGCGTTAAAACATCACACCCAGATCTGATTTCAATGTGATTAATTTTTTTATTGATAAACGAATAAAACTTTACGTGTGCAGTGGGATGACACGATTGAAAGGATGAAAGCAGTAATATAAAAAGTATACACTGAATGTTGTTCATTGTCATACTGGAATGTTTGTTCGTCTTGTTACGGTTTTTGTTCCGGAAAACACTTAGCTTTATAAAGGTCAATAACTTATATCATTACAATGTGTATATCATGTGATTTATAACAATTACAGTTTCTAAAAAAGTAAATTTATTTAAAAAGTTACGTCAAATTAATGACACCCCTATTTTCGCTATTTACTTGAATGTAACCGAAATATTTACGTGGGTGTCCTGGAATAAGACCACTAAATTAATGGGCTACATTGGTTATTTTTTACTCGCAGAGCAAGTGTTATTTCGTGTTACCGATTCTTATTCTGATTAATTTGTCAACAAATAACTGCACTGTATTAATTTTAAACTGTAGTATGGAAAATCGAAAGAACGCATCGTATGACCTACTTTTGACTCAGTAGGTTATGAATCACTAACAATCGATGCTCCTAACTACCACCACACTTTATCGTTTATTCTACAGGGTTCGTTGCAGAGTGCCTTGTTAACTGGCATGTATATAATTCCGTTTGCATTGGATAATTAGTTTGAGCAATATTTGTTCGTTAATTAAAAATAAATTTTAGTATGATGTCGTATACTATACAATAAGAAGCCACATTATCAAGTTTAAAGGTGGGGAATTTAACTCCATTCAAGCAAATGTTTCCTTTTTAGCACAAATGCACTCATAATTCACATGCTTTTAGTTTCTTTTGTCGCCAACAGTCTTTCTTCGCTGTCAGCGTTTTGATTTTAGTATATAGCATATTCATTGTCTTTATGCCGGCATTTTTAGCTGAAGTTACTAATAATAAGCATATCAATCGTTGCCTACAGTGCCTTGCAAAGTGTATCTGGAATAATGCTTGGTAACAGTTTACAATATACATTTCAATATTGTCAAATTAAACGTGGATATGTATTGTAATTGTAGTTAAATAAGATAGACTAAAACAAACTGAAATTCGTTCCACAGTTAAATATTTTTGCATTCTTGCATTCTTGCACTACTACAACCTCATCACGTAATTCGGCATTTTCGTTTAAATTTGTATTTCATGGAAAATATTAATGGTAATTGTAATAGTATACCTTAACTAGAAACAAAGCTCCAGGAATCAATCACGAATTACTAGTGTCACGGCCATCAATCTTACAGACATGTTAAAATATAAAAACGCAGAGTACACATACTTGGAAACTTTAAAAAATATCTGTCATCCTGTATTAATTTATTGGAATATAATATTGAAAACAGGGTCGCATTGTGGACTGAGTAGTGTTGTGCCTTTGTAAATTCAACACCATTTAATCAGAAAGTGAACACAATCACTGGAGTGAGAGTTATGGGTATGTTTATTGAAATAAAATAGTTAACTGGGCAAGGTTTGTTTTTACAAAGTATCTAAGACGCATGCACTATTAATTAAGCAATTAACGTATTAAAGACATTTTACTTAAGGCCGTTTTAGAGTCCGGTTTCAGGTCAGACAAGCAAGGGAAACAAAAGTGCAGAATGTCATTAGGAAAATGGTTTCAGCAAAGAGCGCTTTGCAAAGCAAATATATTTAATTATAAACGATATTACAAACACTAATTACCAGTAGTCCCTGTTTTCCTGTGCTAAGTTACCCAGGTAATACGAACATTCCTGCTAATTTGGCGTTGCAGGAATATATGTGCATACATATATTTGTTACACACCAAACACCAACTCAATAAATGGTGTATGGTTGTTTCTGAGGATGTGATTTAGAAAGAAAAAGACTCGGTTTTATTTGAGTAATTTAATTAGTATGCTAAAAAGGGCAAAGAGTCTATGTTTTATTTATTTAAACGGAAAATGGCGTTTGACTTTCTTATTTTACTTAAAATATCGATCATGATATAAACTGCCCCCCAAATATTATATCTACAAAATATTACACAGACGAAATTACAGATAGCCGCCGTATGTTTTGGGATTATCATCAAACAGTTGCATCAAATAGACAACAACGGTCGATAAGGTTCTTTTTTATATGTGAATAAGAGACCAATAAAACAAATAAATTACTTCTGCCCATCCCATAACTAGGGAAATTTACTGCGCAAAACAAATTGGCTTTATGACGGATGATTTCCTGATTTAGAACATGAGTCTGAATGAAATCAAAAACCGATCCAAATATGTATATGTATATATCAGTCATTCACATGCAATCATGAAACACGTAGGGATTCTAGCCCCAAAAAGGAGAAAAAAAACATAGAAGACCCATAATAAACGACCTAAAGTTAGTTTAGGGTGTGAGCAACATACGTAAATTTGCAGTGATTGTTGAAAACATTTCAGTTTATAGTAACGAATTACTTGACAGAATTTATCTTGCATACTAGACTACATGTTCGATATCCTTGTTGATTGGAATCAATTTTATATGTCACTGATGTTTATTAGTAAAAACGTACGAATGCCAAAAAATACAACGTGCATTTATTTACACGATGTTCCAGAGGTGCCATCGTAATTTTGGAAATAAATCCAAACCTCATGGCACGATGACACGATGACGACGGCACGATGGTACTATGGTGATGGTACAACGGTAATTCTAAATTTCTGGTTGTAACTAAATGTTCTTTCTTTTGAGAGCAGTTTTGACATCGTATGTTTAGCGTATTAAAGATTAAAAACTTAACAATTACTATACTTCTGTATCATATTTATGGATCATGATGTTTCCACATACTTTTTGATAATGTTAACAATACAATCAAACAAATAATTGAACATATAGAAAAATGAATTATTTCGCATACGAATATTGTGAACGATCTTTATTTAAATGCATATCTGTGTTTTCACCATACTGAGAAATAAATCCCTCTGTTAAATTGCTTTTCCTGGTACTTTGATGAATCAGTATTGACCTTCCATACGAGTTTTTGTACGGCATCATGATTTGCCCTTTCATTGGTATGAATCACGTCAGGTTTGGCCACGATTTCATCTGTTAATAGAGGTCAAAAACGCCATTGCAAGCTATCAGACGTCACTTGCCAATTAGTGCACAATGATATATCCTGTCTGGTAAGCTAATGTTATGTCTTACAAATAAGTGATCATTTCTTTACCGATAACATCGCACACCAATCGTTTATGATACTGCATGGAACAATATATGTATTGAAAACGCACCCTTGTGATATCAGACATATATAACATTGACAAAATAAATCATATTGGACAGATTGAAATCCTGCATCCTTCAGTTCGGATTATGACTCATTGATTATTCATATACTTGATATCCAAATATGTTAATACTGTTTATTGGAAACGTTATATCACACCATTGCATACCATCAACTCAATACGAGATTAAAAATACCTTACAAAATACCTTACAAATTGCGTATATATAACACTAAAATTTAGATTAAGTTACTATACAATATCAAATTGACATGATTATTGTATGATTGCATTTTTTCTAATCGACTGACAAATTGTTTCACTGCTAAACCGAAAGACGTAAACTTAAATGTTGAGGCCGATATAGGTATTGTAAACGACCTTTTCAGGTTTCGATAAAAACAGTTTAAACTCATCCCCAGCAGTAAACACCGCATTCGGTTCCCTATGGTTGTTCTCTCAATGCTCAACAGTATGGACATTTTTTTTTTCATTTGTATATAAACGCATTATCCATTCTCTACTTGCCCTTTCGAATAACGCATTTAAAGTAACTAATGAATATGCAGTCAATTTTAAGATATATACATATGATATTTAATACATAGTATTTAATTATATATTAAGAATATTACTTGCATACACGAGCGTTGTTTAAGATGCTAGGAAAAGGCATAAACTAATCTCTTAAACAAAAATATATAACTTTTATAAAGCACCCCACAATTACGTATTTATATACACATAATTTTCATTATCATCAATTAACCAAATCTTTAAAGATTGTTTCTTCCAATGCAGCGAACCAGTTTACTCTTTCCGTTCAATTTTTTTTATCAAATTGACTGCCAACTAAACTCAATTGTAACATGGTACTCGCTAATTTTTTCAAAGACAAAGAACAAAATTATCGTTGTTAAACTACCCAATGAACAACGCTAAAAAGAAGCCCCCATTCTGAGCGGAGCAAAGTAAAATTATTGTTGTTCTTATTACAATTGTAAAAATATTTGTCAAATCATGTTTGAATCGAAATAATTTTCGTTCTCTTTGTCATTATGATGCGTGGCTAACGCTCTCGTGGTTTAATAAATAAGCATCAAAACTCCAAATCGTTGTTTATTGGCCGATAAACAACGATAAGTCGAAAATTATTTCTTAATTCGAAAACATAATTTATTAGACAGAAATTGTGATTTATTCCTGTGTGTGCAAGGTCAATTTGCATTGAGCGAAGTTTTTACAATAGATCATGCATAGTGTTAATAGCAATGTAAGTTTATAGTGATGTCTGCAAATGCGATCCTGATTGTACGAAAAATCGTGAAATCGAGACGTTGACAACGTTATCATTTTTCTAAATACTAATTTAATAACCACTGGATAAGATTTGTATGGGTTGTCACATAATACTGATAGAATGTTTTATTTACATATGTTAATACCAAGGCCGGAAGGAAGTCTTTGAAAGAAAATATCAACTTAGCTCATAGTAATATTTGTTAGGAGATTAATGATTGACTATCTTCTGCTTCCCAGTCTAAAATTTTTGGTGTTGAGAAGCATTAATTTGGTTTATGTAAGAAACATCATTACACCATTATTCATTTAGGCATTCAGTTACTCCCAAACATTAATCAGCCAATAATCGAGTATTACAGTTAAGACGGTGAGAAAAGCCAAAAACAAATGTCGTTACATAAATAAGAAGATACGTTATTTATTCTCTTAGTACCAATTAAATGTGACAATCATTAACGGTATATTTCAATGGTTTTTAAAGTGTATATTTTTATTCAACATAATTATTTACTTGTGTTATTTAGTATATGATTTGTATTTTACTATTTCAATTTTACGTTAAATCAAAGGTAACCTTTGTGTAGTAACACTAAGCATATTCAATTTAATCTTGACAGCTAGCTTGATATTCAGTATAACAATTTATATTTTGTCCATGCATACACCGACTCCAAATAATGATATTCCCAGTATCCCAGATACATATTTTATTGTGTGTGGTTATTAAGGTTGCATTGTAATTGTTTGGGACTTCTAAAACTGACTTTTTTATTTGTATCTAGTATTGGTCAGAAAGAAACAAACACTCAGTTTTTGTTATGAACGACTGTTTTCAAAAATAGTGTAATTTTTGTTAAGAGACGTTTTTGAAATGTGTTTTTCTTTAGTTTTTATTATTATATACTTCAAATTGCACGATCATGTGGCATAGATAAATCAAATTCATACCCTTTCGCGAAACCCTTCAATTTGAAAATACAAAAAAATCCATGCAATGACGACTTTGTTTGTATTGGCTGCATTGAAATACATCCTATACTTTCAAAACATTTAATATATAATAAGATAATTATTGTGTTCAATATTTTTTCAATTGCTTAGTAACAGATCTGTGAACTGTATTATGTGCAAAACAACACACACGTTCTTTTAACACTAGAATTAAACGCTTAGAAATGATGCGGGTCTTACTTAAACAGAGATTGTTCGATTGTGTAAAACCATCCATTGATTTTGATGATGTAAATATATTTTTAAAATAATATTATAATACATGTTCAGAAATGCGTATCAAGAGAGAAATTGAAATCTAAAATAATACTTCGCTGCGCAGCGACTATTATATATATATATTATTTCTTATATAAATAAATCGATCTTACTCGTCTAGACGCTGTATATATATATATATATATATATAGCGTTTAATTCCAATCCTTATGTAATTTAATGTAAACGCGATTACTTTGACCAAATATAAATGCAACATTTTGCACATAGGGACCCTCATAACCATACCTTTTCTTAAAGATCATTCTAAGCTGAATTGATTTAAGCAATAAAAAGGGTATGCCATATGTTATGTAAGAATGAACTCGACGCTAAACAAAGTTGACTGTTTTATCAACATCTTTTTAGCGGCTACTTTCTAGTTGAATGTAACCCGCCTCAGCGCAAGTGTCATACTGTAGTCTCCAATCTTAAAACATATCAGTGATTTATTTGTGCATACCAATGCTTACCCTACCAACATCTCCAAAAAAGAATATTAAAGCAAGTGTCTAAACCTTAAAACATGTCTTCGAGTTAAACTTGTTGATTTATTTAGAGAGTACAGCACTACATCTCTTATTTATTTAGTGTATTGTGACCTTCAAAACAGAATGTAGCCGTTGCTGTAGAATAAACGGGTCTGTATCGACAGAAAATATATATTTGCATTTTTCGATAGCAAAAATAGTTTTTGTCGATGTTGAAACACTAAGGCTGTTCCATACATTTGCTATGAATCCTGGCTGTAAATTGTAAACGATTATGTGTTTCTATCCTTGAGTGTTTGCTTTGATGTCGTTAATGATATGGTGTAGCATTCTTCCGTAACATATATACATAGCGGAGAACAACAGTTCATCTGAAGACTGATGCAAATTTCTTACATTTGCAGGACAATATGAATACGTTATAGATTTCGTTCCAAATGTGATTCTGTACATGCTTGGCAATGTTATTCGTTTTCTCTGCTGATACTATTATTGAGGCGCGTCGTGGGAAAGCCGGGTTTAATGCATGTGCGTAAAGTGTCGTCCCAGATTAGCCTGTGCAGTCCGCAGAAGGCTTATCCGGGACGACACTTTCCGCCTACAGTGGATTTATGTTTAGAAGAGACTTCCTTGAAACAGAAAATACCATAAAAGCGGAAAGTGCCGTCCTGGATTAGCCTGTGCGGAATGCCCAGGCTAATCCGGGACGACATTTTACGCACATGCATTTAGACCGGTTTTCCCACGACGCGCCTCATTTATATTATGCTTATTTTGGAACTCGTGATTTATATCGTGTCTAAGGTGTGGGACGCAATGTTATACATCACATTAGCAAATAGATTTGTATTCCATTACCCGCTGCGTTAATGTACAGATGTGATTCAAGGGTTGAAATTAGACCCAAGAATTGCATTCATATCACCGCATGTAATGTGTTCCAAAATATGCTAAAAATCATACTGTACGAACCATAATTTTTTCCGTTGTGGAGCAAACCTTATAAATTGTGACAATGCTTGCGTATAAAACTACTATTTACGTACACAAAATCGTTTACAAACAATGTTAAATGTTTGTGAAAATATATGTTATTACAATGGCAAAGTGTGAATAGCTGTCGTAAAAATAAAATCAGTTATCCTTAAATGCCTAGTTTAAGGAATGTCTGGCGCCTCCGTGTCTTATTCCACTCTGTGTATTGGTCCACAATACAATCACTTATTAATTTCTGCAATCGTTTCTCTCAGCTGATGAGCAATGGCTAAGTGCACTGTTTCTTCTGCAGCGGTATATTGATATCAGGCGATAAGGGTCGCCGCACAGTGTCCACAGCAGGGTGTTTTGAAATCGCAGGTTTATAGTATATTCCATTGTAAACGTTTAAAATGATTGTAGCTTGAACACGATGAAGAAGACCAAGAATATGTAGCAGTTGTCACTGATTCCCCCCACACATGAACGCGCACTCTATAATTTATACGCAAACCTTGTTTTCCTTAAACGCGATCTGGTTTAAAAAATTAACAAAAAGACATTTTTTCTTAATTATCTCAAAGGATACGTTTTGGTCGCATCACCAGTTCACTTCATAATAATGGTCATGTTAATGAAAGAAATTTTAAAAAGATAATATTTTACTTGTTTTAAAATCAAATAATATCTGCATTAAAAGGCTTGGTGGCGAGTTGTTCATATGTAAATCCATAAAAACATACATTCTGATACATTCTGATCATTGCAGACGAATTATTGCTCACAACAAACTAACGGTTAAAATAAATTGGAACATGATGCTTTCACTTGGTAAATGCAAAAATACTAACTTAAAACAGGTATTACATGAGTTGTTATGCAAAACTTTTAAAGTGCATAGCAAAGATGCATTGTTTTAGCGGTGTCATATCGAACAACACACAATTTAAGAAAAAAAACACACTTAGAAGAACTGTGACTACGAACAATTTTCCGCGAACACATTCTACTATTGGTATAAATAAATTCGTGACATTCAAACGAAATAGACAAGTATAACTAAACGTCTTAGATAACTCATACATATACTGCTTTTAAACTGTCATTCAACACTTTTACTAAAATTGTATAACCATAACCAGATAATTATTGAGTAAGGATATTGGTCTTTGGTCCAAATAAACAACAAACTGTGCACATGACTTGACTTCACCCATGTAACTGTTATTCTCGTGACAATAAACTTGGTTTTCGTATAAATAGACACGCCCTCTGAGTTATTTGACTGTGATTTATAACTTGTAGTAACGGCATGTGTATTCATTTTGACAGTTACTTAAGAACACCCGCCCTATGTCATGCACCACTCGGGTCTGTCCATTACCCGGTGTAGGACACCATATGCGCGTATGACAACCACCCTGACGGGTGTCGGGTTTCTACTTTGTACAAACTGATAATTTGTTAAATAGTTGATACAATCTGTTTTCAGATGTTCTGTGGTTAGCCTGACACAAAATAATAATATTCGCTACTTTGAATGTATTATTTCATCACATGTTATGGATAGACATAAAATTGTCGGCGGTGTCCTATTAGCCTTGGTACGTTGGTATCTCCATTTACATGTATGACTTGCTATAGACAACAATAACGATTTACAGTTGAAATATTTTAATGAATTTAATGTATAAGTATACATAAGCACGCTTCAAGTAGAAAACTAGTTTACTAGAGGCGTTGTTTGTCAACTTCACAATATATCCGTCAGTTGCTAGCCGCTTAGGGGGCCAACATGTTTAGATAATATTTAAATACAACAATTCACTCAAGCGCTGCATGCTGGTTGTTAAATGTATCGCCTTCTATAATACATCAAGAATAAAACAAGCATACGTGAATACTCACCATACATTGCATCACGCAGTATAGAGCACACTATTCATTGCGGACAATACAATGCAATGGCATATGACAACAATACGATACATTATGAAATACATGCCTCACAATGAGTGACAATGTTAACAATACATCACATTGTTATTTATATGTATGACCTTAGGTTAAGGGTCACGCTTAAAAACGTGGCAAACCATGCACAAGGCAGTGTGTGGAAATGTCACTACAACAATGTGAACTAATTTAAATCTTTAGAAGACTAAATATAAAAACACAGAACAATTGTGAAGTATATAAACAACATACATTTCAAATGGCTATATAACATTCTAACATGATACTCGCTGATAGAACATACTTATCGTTGTTAAACTTTCCAATAAACAACGCAAAAATAGTCCCGATTCAGAGCGAAGCATAGTAGACTGTAGTTCTCATTACCACTGCAAACATGTTAGAATCAAAATAATTTGTCGCATTATCGATGTTTATCGGCCAACAAAAAACTCTTGTCGTTCTGATGAGTGACTATAAAACTACTCGGGCTAAAACCATCGTGATTTAATTGCTTCGCATCATTACTGCAAATCGTTGTCTATAGGCCAATTAACAACGATAAATCGAAAGTTATGTCTGAATTATTGACTTTGCATGCTGTAGTGATCAACACGCTTACACGAAGATACACTGTGAACTACATACATGTAGACACAATTAATCAGATTGTCAATGCATTTTTTAATGGAATCAGAAGGAAACAATATTATATAGCGTTAAATGTGAAACAAAACAACAAAACATTGTCTCCTTATTCCATCAAAATGCTCATTATTGTATACTTTACCTAAAAAACAAAGACCTCGGAAGCAAGCAATACTTACTAGTGTCAGTGGCATCAATCGTTTCCGAAAGTTTACAAACAGGTTTAAATGCAAGTACGTAGAGCACACAAAGCAATAATTAAAACATCATAAGAATTTCTGTCATCCTGAGTTATTTTACTGGAATAAAGTATTAAAAACAATGTCGCGTTGTGAATTGGGTAATGTTGTGCCTTTGTAAATTCAATACTTAATTATTAGAAAGTGAACAAAATTACTGGAGTATGATTTATGGATATCTGGATTGAAATACAATAGTTATAGTTTGCAAGTATATGTCGTTTACATTAATACCGGACAATGTCGTTTCAAACCAGGAAGGAGCAAAGACGCATGGACTACAAAATAATCAATTAACGTACGGAACATCATTTT
This sequence comes from Congeria kusceri, assembly GCA_027627225.1. Classification (NCBI taxonomy): domain Eukaryota; kingdom Metazoa; phylum Mollusca; class Bivalvia; order Myida; family Dreissenidae; genus Congeria; species Congeria kusceri. Next base: position 51,427,395 of record CM051032.1, on the reverse strand, counting down.
TTAGACTCAGGTTTCAGGTCAGATTAGGATTTCAAACATCGGTGCAGAAGGTTATTGAGAAAAATGTATCACATACAAGTGCTTATAAAATATGTCTTGTTAGATATTACAATCAATGGATGAATAATTATTGTTTCTTGTCATTGCCAAATCATGCAAACATTGCTGCTATTGTGGCTTTTGTTATTGCCTTTGTACAATATATTGGATTTATAAAGTAACCATTAACTCAGTACTATATCTGTAATAGTTGAGACGACTGGCCTTAGAACCAAAATACTCTCTTTTAAGCTAGTCATTTAGTTAATGCCAAATCAGCAAATAGTCTATGTTGGTATTAGACAAATTATTCCGATCAACTGACTCATCTTTGACAACTATTTATCTCGAACAAAATTGAGCTAAATCTGATTTTAACTGTTTCAACTACGAACGTATATTCAAAATTATTGTATAAGCGTTAAACATGATTAACGTTAAACAGGAATGACGTTCGGCGCACAAATATTTCATAAAATATCGATTAGGTTAACTGGCCCAAACAGATCAGGGTACAACCAATTATTAAGCAGGTGTAATTACAAACTGCATAGCGGACATATAGGCTATATGAAAAAAAATTCAACGTTGCATTTAATGTTAAGTTAAAACTTATTTATTTAAGCTCGATCGTGTCTAAAGCTTTAGGCTTATTGAGACATTTTCGAATCCGTTTCCTGGTTAGAACTGGTACTTGGTATACATTGTGAAAGATCATTGGAACGCTTCCCGGGCTATTTACTACGCACAAGAAATTGACTTTATGGCTGATGCTTTCCTTATTTAGAGCATAAGAGTGAAATCAGAGGAAAAAAGATCAAAATCTGAATATTATATTCGTGTATATCAGTCTTTCACATACAATAGTGAGATACGTATTGATTCAAGGAAAAAAATAAACAGTAGAAGACCCATAATAAAGGTCAGATTTACTGTGTGAGCTACATGCGTAAATTTGCGTGCACGTTTATTGTACTATTTTGTATTGTACCAAATTACATGACATAATTTACACTGCACCAATGACCACATGTTATATATCAGTGTTGATTGGAATAACATTAATATAATGCCACTTGCAGTTATTAGTCATAACTTACGGATGCCAAAAATGTAGTTGACTGTCAAGTATCAATTTATAACGAGATTTGCATTTTGTATTCCTTCAAGCGCGAACACACTATCAATTATTTCGACTGTGCTTTGCTTTACAAGTTCCCTGTCTGTTTATGTTTTCATTACTTCATTAATGTATGTTGAAGAAGCAAATATATAGGATGTTTAGTCCAAACCAGCTTAATTTCTGTCTGGTACTAAATGTTATTTAGTTTGAGAACAGTTTTGAAATCGGAAATTCTAACGTATGTTATATACAAAACCCCCCCACAAAAAGTATCATATTTCAGTATTCTATTTCTAAACACCTGGCGATAATGTTGAAATACAATATTTAAATGAAGATATAAATAATTAACTGTGGCGCACGCAAAAAGTGGGCCCATCATATGATAAAACGTATATTGTTGTGTATTTACCATGATTCTGAGAGATCAATCGCTTTGTTAAATTACTTTTTGATTGGTTGGTTTTGACATTCCACACGAGTTATTGTATGGCATCATCCTTGGCCCATTTATTGGTATGATTCACGGCAGATTTAGACACAACTCTATCAGATAAGAGAGGTCGAAGACGTCATTGCAAGCTATCAGACGTTGCTTGCCAATTAGTGCATAATGATATATCCTGTTTGGTAAGCTAATGCTCTGTCTATCAAAATGAGTGACCAGTTCGTTTCCAATAACACCCGAAACCAATCCTTATTATGTTGTATGAACAATAGATGTAATTAAAACTTGCCGTTGCGTTCCCAGACATATACAATTATAATGGCATAGATATAATAAATCATATTGGAAATATTGAAATACTTCATCCTTCAGGACGGATGATGACTCATCGTTTAGCCGGTTTCCACAATGCAAAAAATGTAGATTCGTACTGCTATGTTAAAATCGATGCAATACACGACTCAAAACTACTATACATTTGATTTTTTGCGTATATATTACAACATAATGCTATTAACTCACTACACAGTTGAGATGTCTTTTGTTTGTTTGCTTTGTGTCTTATTGATTGTCAAATCATCGACCTGTTAAATAGAACAGGGTAAGAGAAAATGCTATGACTGATATGGGTATTCAAAACGTTGCAAAAATGGATAAACCTATATAGCACTTGTTTCAGGCGAGTACCGGTACTGAATTTTGTCGTCCTTTTTTCTCTAAATGCGATTTCGCTATACTTGACATAAGGATAGTGAATCTCTAGCTGTATTAGCTGTAGTAAAACTTGTGTGAATTTCTTTTTATCATTATTTTCATCGACTTTAACATGTCGTGAGAGTTGTCTATCTATTCTTTAAGCTCAGGGACCGTATATTCTTAGACTGTTCTTTTCTAAGAGCGATGTAAATTTAAATTTTATTTGGTATCCATCGACTCTAATTACATCATTCTTTATTTAGAATTATTTGTAACGACACAAGGGTGTAAGTATGTTCGTTATTTTCAAGTCTAAGAAAGAGTTGGTGAATACGGGCCAAGTAAAGAACTCATTTGCTTTGGTTAGGTTAATGGTATCGCAAATGCTCATTTTATTAGTGTATAAACTTAATATTCATTTAATCATTGATGGATCAAAAAACGGGTTTATACTATTAACTATATAATATATTTTCTATAAACATTTATATCTCTGTCACGTAAAAATAGAAGAATTAATTAAGCAATATCCTAAATAATACATAAACTTGTTGTGATTTGGTATGCTAAGTAACAGCATTAAACTTTACTCTCCTTATGCAAGAATATAACAATATTTACTACTATTATTTAGGTTCTATTAAATACGTCATTATACCACAAATTGTACATTGTGCATAATCATTAATCAACCAAATCTTTAAAGAATTGTTACTTTCCTTTGCAGCTAACCACTGTACTTTTTTTCCTTTCAAACTTGGTATCAATTGGACTTCAAACAAAACTCAATTCTATTACATGATTTAATAGTTTTCTTAGATGTTGAATATATAATTGTTACGTTGGCAACAATGATAATTTTCCTAAAAAAATGTTACCTGATATATTCCCACGTTATATATACATGTATAAACTTGCCGCCATATTGGGTCTTGCCCGTTATAAACTCCCAGAGGTCGATTACAGGGACGAACCCAGTAATCGTAGGGCCAACTCCTAAACTAGCAACAATTGGGGCCCCTTGGAGAGTCTCCAATTTTTGTCCCAATAAAACGGCAACTTTAAAACTTTAAATATAAATAAATAAATAAATAAATAAATAAATAAATAAATAAATAAATAAATAAATAAATAAATAAATAAATAAAATAAATAAATAAATAAATAAATAAATAAATAAATAAATAAATAAATAAATAAATAAATAAATAAATAAATAAATAAATAAATAAATATATATATATATATATATATATATATATATATATATATATATATATATATATATATATATATATATATATATATATATATATATATATATATATATATATATATATATATATAATGTATTTTTATTGTAACCAATTTATTCATTCACACATATGTACATTAATTCAGTTAAATATCTGGATAAAATCTGTATGGATTTTCACATTATATTCACATCATCATTTTTTCATCATTTCACATTTATTCGCTCAATTTCATGCAAAACATGAATAAATTGAGGTCTTACAAAGATATTTACAATAAGAGGCTCTCTACAAATTATCAGTTACTGAAGAATAAGCGGTTGAGATGTTAGCAGTGCATGTTAGTCACAAGGAGAGTCATACGTACATAAACTTTGATGTAGCAAGTAGGACAATTTATGAAAGCATACATAGCAGACATGTATAAATTTGTAAATAATAATTGCAATTAGCAACATTTTGTAATCTCAACACATAAAATATATAACCAATATTTATATGACAAATTCATATGCTAAACGTGCGGTATATTTTTGTCTAGCTTTTAATATAATAATGTCACGCGTTATAGTCCGGTGTTTATTAAAATGTGTTTTATAAATTTACTAAGTTTTATAAGCTCTATGGTATTTTTTGTCTGGAAGAGTTCGTTTAGTTTTAATATATTTGGATGTGTGTAGTAGTAGTGTTTTAGGTATGCACGGCGCTCCTCGACAAATTGGCGACATTCGAGCAGGTAATGGTATTCGTCACCAAGATTATTTTCGCAAAAGTTACAGTGCCTTTCGTTGAGCGGGGTGCCGTTCCAATTTCCGACTTCAATAGGTAATCTGTGATTTCTTGTGCGGAATTTTGCCAAATAGTGCAAAAGGGATTTTGGTAGCTTAGTCAGGTAGTGTTCAAGTCCGAAAACAGGCTTTATTAATTTATAAAATGAGCCGCTGGAAGAGTTTTCGACTTGAGAATACCATTCAGTAAGAAAAACATCTTCGAGTTGTTGTTTTATTGTGAGTTTAAGCCATTTATCATTAAGTTCTTCCTGTGTGTCCCAGACATTCATCAAACCACATTTAATAATGATTTGTTTAAGTTTTGCAAACCATGGGAATTTTTTGGCTAATGTATTATCATTTGGAAGTTGGGAAATGACATACTTATAAATATTTGCGGACAATCTATTCGAGTTAAAGTTGTTGATGATTTTTGACCAGAATGTTATCATTTTCATTTCTATATCTAAAACGATCGGTTTTGTCCCAGATTCGCCGTAAACCATATAGTTAGGCGTTGATTTTTTTAACTTAAGAACATATTTAAGGTATTTTAGTTGCACTCGTTCTATAATATCTAAATTTCCTGGACCCCATATGTCGCTACCGTAGAGCAAAATAGGTTTGATGGTTTTGTTAAAAAGATCTATTTGAAGATCAATCGGGAGATTAAGGCGATTTGAATTTCTTAGTAAACTAAACATAGCCTTTGTGGCTTGTGAAGCAATATGTAATTTGTTTTTATAGAATGAACCGCTTCTACTAAAATATACACCTAGGTATTTGTATTCGGTAACTATTTCTAGGTTTTGCATTTTATAATGAAAGTTATAGTTCGGTCGTCTCCCTTTCGAAAACACAACAATTTTGGATTTTTCTATATTAACTGTCAATTTCCAAGTATTACAGTATTCTTCATATAGATTTAACGCGTTCTGTAAAGCGGATTCTGTGTCCGCTAGTATAACAGTGTCGTCTGCGTATAGCAAAATACAGATTTTTAGGTAATTAAATAATTCATTTTGTGCTCGTTCGTGCAAGTGTATTCCATTATAATTTTCATTACGGGTGAGGAAGTCGTTGAGATCATTAAGGAAAAGAGAGAAGAGCAGAGGTGAGAGATTTTCCCCTTGCCTGACCCCAACTTCGCAGGGGAAATAATCGGAAAATTCTGTAACTTTAGATCCGCAATGATTTGATTTTTTCATGACACAGGATTTTATATTTGAGTACATGTTTTTAATAAGTTCAAAACATTTTCCATCGATATTTGATTTAATAAGTTTTTCTAGTAACCCCCCTCTCCATACTGTGTCAAAAGCTTGTTTTAGATCTATGAATGCACAAAATAGTTTTTTTCTGTTGTTGTTTACGATCTGTATAAGATTATGGAGAATAAACATATTGTCTGATGTTGAAAACGATTTCCGAAACCCCGATTGACATGAATCAAGAACACTATTATTTGCGATATAACAAGTCAAACGATTATTAATTATGCGCGTGAATAATTTACCCAGGCAGCTTAAAAGTGTGATAGGTCGGTAATTTTCCGGATTTGTGGGGTCGCCCTTGTTTTTGTATATTGGATTAATGATTCCAATTGACCACGCTTCCGGTATAATTCCTGTATCAAGGACAACATTAAATAATTTAACATACACGTGTTTCATGAGACTAAATGACGATTTAATTTGTTCATTTAATATTTTATCCATTCCACATGCTTTATAATTTTTCAAAGAATTTATTGCCTTTTGGATCTCATTTTCTGTAATAGGAGCATTGATTTCATCATTATTACTGTCATTTTGGTATACGGGATCAGGACCAGCGTTTTCTTCTACATTTACTGATTTAAAAAATTCAAACAGTTCAGGTAATTCAGCTTCCACGTTGTTTGATTTCTTGCCGTTAATTATTTTCCAGTATGCCCTTGGCTCTGCGTCTTTTAAAGATCTAAGCTTAGTTATATTGCTGTTGGTGTACCTGGAATCATATTTATTAAGTGTATGTTTATACTCTTTACTTACTCTCCTAAGATTTGCCTTATTCGTTTCGTTTTTAGTTGTTTTGTATAAATATTTCGCTTTATGAAAACATTTACGCGCACGTTTGCACTCGGGGCCAAACCATTTGGAAAATTCTGATCGAGGGAGTTTGTTTGAGACACATTTCAACCCGAACGTGTCCTCGGCAGTGCTTAAGAATAAATGCGAGATATACGACACTATATCATTTATACTGTTTTGGCTTATATCATTATTGCTTATAATCTGCTCTAACCTTTCATTTATTTCATTAATTGTATTTCTGCATAAATTTTCATTGAATGCATGACTTTTCTTGGGGTCCCAAAGTTTAATTTCTGGGACATTTTCTTTGGGTTCTTCGACATGTGGTTTATTGTTAGCAGTTAAGCTTAGTGTTATAGGATTATGTGCGTCCGAGTAGAGCGAGTTAAATTCCAACACGTTAAGAGTGTTCACGTAATTAAACAAACTCGAATCGCATATGAAATAATCCACCGTACTCGATCCCTTACACGTTGTTTCCCCCGATGTATCTCCGTTCACTCGACCGTTTAAAATATAGAGATTGTTGTACTGCAGAAATTCGATAAACCGATATCCATAGTTATTTGTACTTAGATCCAAACTGTTTCGATTACGATACACGTTTTTACACTTATCAAATGCCGACATTTCTTTTTGGTATTCATCGAAAATATCCGTTAAATGGTTTAGGTTTAAAAAATCTCGATCGGCAGCAATATAATCCGAAATAAGTTTAACTCTCGAATTAAAATCCCCAAAAAGAAAGAAGTGGGTGTACTTTTGTGTTAAAGTATTGAAATCTAACTGTAAACTTAAGAACGGGTCTTCATGTGCATATCCTGATTGTTCGGGAGGTATGTAAACTATGCCACACAACAGGTCAGCTTCAGTGCGTACTAGCAATTTTGATATACTAAACCACAGAATTAAATTACAATCGGTATCAATGGTAGTTATATGTTTAGATAAATGCTTTTTGACAGCTAGACCGATACCGCCCGATTTTTTATTAGACATACCCTTTCTATTTTTTAAAAATACATCGTAATCAGGTATATCAACGTGATCTGTATCATCCGTTTTAGTTTCTTGGAATCCAATTATATCATACAAATGTATGAGTTCTGAAAATTCTGGGCATTTTAGCTTAGATCGGATGCCGCAGACATTAATTGATAATAATTTAATTTCATTTATTGTACTACTGTTAAGTTTTGAAGCTCGTGCGACACCTGCCAGGTTAGTACTTTCTCCTTCGATTATGCCACGATTATGGCAATGAGATTTAGTAAATGTTTGTTTAATATTTTGGCCGTTTTCTTCGACTAAATTTTGCAAAAGTGGGTTTCGTTCATTCATGTCGTATTTCGGTCCCATCGGGGTTGCACGATTCTGTGTGTTAGTAGGAGTGGTGGTAGTTAGTAAAGTAACAGGTGTATTATAAGTATTGTGCATGTGTTTTAAATGTTGTACATATAAGCGAGTGTAGTATATGCGTCGATAGTAGTTGCATACTGTGTTAATCAATGCAATGAATGTACGCAAGATACTATCACAGTACATTTCATGTGTTAGCCAGCAGCGGGCACTATTATTGTAACTATCGCACTGTTCACGAGGAACACAGTTTTGCAAGTAATCATTGTCCGGGATTTGCGTGGAGGTCGACTCTCCTTGTCTGTCCTAGTTACCAGTCAGAGGTTCGGCTGCAGTCAAATGTTGCACAGTCATCGGGTTGTCCGGCTGAGTGTCATGAGGTGGGATTGACACCGGAAGCTGTGGAGCTGGCGTCGGTTCGCGGGTGTCACGTTTCGCCGAGTCTCTGGGATCGACGCGCTTAGGGGCCAGTTCGTAATCGAGCGGCGAACGTGCTTTGCGTTTTTGGGTGTTACCAGGGTCGTCTAACGTGGCCAGCGACGTAAAGCGATTTGGAGTTTCGAACCCAACACCATTTCGTGTTTTGTTAATTTGTGACTGTGTGGAGCGGCTTGTATAACTAGGAGGTTCGGTCAGTCTCTGTCTGTAAGGTGTGCCATAGTCTGGGGCTGCATTTCTGAGAGAGGATACTTCTGATGGGCGCCCTCTCCCAAGTGTGTTTGTGGCAGCATCGTACGGGATGTTGTTAACGTAAAGTTTGTCTTTTACTATGGTCACTTTGCAGTTTTGATTAGCGTACTGTCTTGCTATCGGGTACAGTGTTTTTCTCCTTTCTTCTATTTCACGGGGGAAATGTTCATAAATTTTGTAAACTTTTTGGGCTTTGTTGAAGTTTATTCCTTCTCGGCGAACAAGTTCTCTATCAGAGTATCTTTGGAATCGCGCAACGATGGGCCTAGGTCTGCCGTTTTGTGTTGGTCTGTGCGGGTTTCCGAGTCGATGCACTTTATCAAATTTGATTCTATCCACATCTATAGGGTATTCTACATCTATGTTTGAACTTTCCTTTAACTTATTTTTTAGAAACTCACGAAGAACCAGTTCTGTATTTTCACGCACAGCTTTCTCTTGCCTGCTGTTTTCATTATTTGTGTGATCCATTGTTTCAGGACGGGCCTCATCGACACCGAATATTATCAAGTTGTTCTCCATTGAACGTGTTTGTAAGTCAAGGCATTTATCTTTTAATGTTGTGTTCTCTTTCTGTAGACATTCGATGTTACAGGACATCGTGGATTTAAGTTTTGTGAATTCATCCTGGATGTTACGTTTATTAGTGATAAAATCATCAGCAATGTCACTGAATGTTTGGCAAAATGTCTCAACTTCAGTGATTCTGTTGGATAGCAGTTTGTTTGCGTTTTGGATATCACTCATCTGGCATTTTAGAGACGACACGTCATTTTCGATTGGTAAGATTTTTCCTACATTTGATTCAATTGTTTTAAGACGAATGTTCATTTCTTGCATGAGTTCAACAAAAGAGTGTTCCATTACGTGTCCAGGGAATAATCCACATGTAGATCCTTGGCCGCTAGGGAGGAACGACGGGTATGACCCGGGTCCAGGGAAAGGGGGTGCGTAACCAACCTGGCTGTAGCACGGCTGCTCATTTTGCATATGGGTATGAGTATTCATATTTTGTGGAAATATAAAAGCTTGAGTACCAGCTTGAGCTTGAGTTTGTGATAATTGCATACCACTTACCCCTCCTTCTTGTGTATTGACTTTCCCTTTTGTCCCTTTGTTTGATTTCTGTTTGTCCGCCATTTCTAACAACACATAAGCTCACAACAAACACTTGTCACTTGTCAAAAACCGTAAATTCCGTATAATTTCCGTATAATTTCACTAAATCCACTTCAGGAACGAACTTCCAAAGTTTATTTCAACACTTTAGACTGTTTAATTTCCAGTAAAACTCGATTTTAATAACTATCTATTGAAATTTTCATTCCCCGATAAAAGTGACCGCCATTTCGTGCGAGCCTCGTCACGTGGATACGGCAATCAAACATATTTGGACTAAGGCCGAATGATGGAGATCTTTCAAAGAAAATATCATTTGGGCTAATTGTTATATTTGTTACGAGATTGATAATCGAATAGTTTCTGGATCCCAATCTGTTATTTTGGTGTTGAGAAGCCTTAATAGTGTTCCATTAGGACATTGTGATTACATTAGTAATTAAGGCATTGACTTCAGTCAATCGAATAATAGAGATAAAATCGAATAATCGTGTATTACAACACTTAAGAGTGTGAGAAAAGAAGTATGACATGCTTTTGAAATTTCTGTCGAAAACAAAAGTAGTTTAAGATACGATATGTGTTCTCTTGGTACCAATGCGTTACAGTGAATACAGCATTTAAGATTTATATGTGTATATTAGCACACCTAAGTTGATTTTCTACAAATTACAAAACAACAAACTCAATACAGTTATATTAATAGTACTCATATTGCACAATATAATATTCCGTATATATGCTTATTATTTGTGCGGATTATATCGGTAGTGATTTAGCTGTCCGATAATGTATCTATGATATTATTTTAGAATTCCGCCATGCGTATTATTAAATAACAATGTAAAGCCAACAGTTGATAAGTAACAAATGTATTATAACAAAAGGGTACAATTCAAATAAATACCATGAAGACTTTATTTCTAATTATCAGTTTACATAAATATGTATTTGTGTTGGTACATCGTCGAATACTCATGTGAAATTCCGCTTCACTCTATAATCATAAAATTAGTATGTACTGAATCAACCCTGGTTTACCGAGAATGGTGTTGGTATTCAAAATATATCTTCTGTAAGATTTGTGCAACATTAACTCAAAATAATTAAAAGAAACGTAATCATGGGAAACTGAAATCCATGTGTTTTTTGTTTTTCATTATAACAGTAGCAGCCATAATAAACCTGTCCTACGGAACAACACACCCTCACGGATGATTAATTATTAAATTGTCAAACTGCACATTGAAAGCTATGCAAAAATCGACGGTATATGTTTGTATAACCTTAGCTGATGGAAACATTTGTTAAGTTACATTGTTTGTACTTTTTGCAACCACGCCGAAGCATATTCGGTTTCATCAAAGTTTGTTGGATTTTCGGTATAACCGTTTATATTTAGACCATGCATACATATGGCACAAATAAAGATGCTAGCAGTATCCCACGTACATGTTTCATTTTGCGTAGTTCTTAAGTATGTACTGTGTTTGTGGCTCGTAAAAACTGGCTTTTATTTGACACAAGTAATGACCCAAAGGCGGCAAACATTTATTTTTACCATTTTATGAACGAATATTTAGACGTAATAGGTTAAGAAAAGTGGCTGAAACTTATTATTTATTATTTTGTTTATAGGTTTCAAATTTGCACAATCATGTTGCAAAGATAAATGGCTGATTCAACAAATGTACTGATGCTGGTTTTGATGCTGGTTTTGCTTTTTCTGCTTTTTTGCTAATATTTTAACTTTAAAAAACATAACAACCTATCCCAAAGGTCGTCTTTTTCGCCTTATTGATCTATGATGCTATTGTCTGACATGAGATTGGTTGGAATACAATACAGTCCATACCCTTTCTCAAAACCGTTGAATTTGGAAATGAGAAACTCTTGTTATGGCAACTTTGTTTGTAATGTATGCATTGGAATACATCCTATACTTTTAAGCACTTTTCTACCAATAAGATACCAATTGTGTTCTATATAAATTTGAATGATTTAGAACGGAATTATTTGCCACCAAACCAAACGTTGTTTTAACATAAGAGTGTATCACATCGAAACGATGAAGGATGTAGTACTTTAAACATTACAAAAATACTCGGGCCTGCAATGGTACTCAAAGATAGTAGATGTTGGACATCACGTCATCATCTTGACTACTAGATACATTGTTAAATGCATCATTTTCCATGAATCCTGGCTGTAAAATGTAAACGACGTGTGTTAAGTCCTTGGGTGTTCTTATTTTATCTTATTGCTTTCAATAATCATTAATGTATATATTATGTTACTGTGATGTCTTTATAATGGGTTTTAGCATGCGTCCTTAGCGCTGTAACACGTAAGCGTTTGCCACACTGACTCTGACAAAATAACGGCATAATTATCGTGCCTCACAAAGAGCATTCAATTTAGGTTTCAGCTGAAGACTGCAGCATATTTCAGGTGTGTGAAGTTGGCAATGGCATCGAAAATCGAAGATCGAAATTCGAATATCGAGCTGATGTGAATATCGACTCAGCTCTGACATCGACATTCAAACATTAAACGCGAATATCGAGCTGATGCGAATATCGAGCGAGCTCTGAGATCGACATTCAAACATTAAACGCGAATATCGAGCTAGTGCGAATATCGAGGTAGCTCTGAAATCGACTTTCACACGTTCAACGCGAATATCGAGCTGATGCGAATATCGAGCCAGCTCTGACATCGACATTCAAATATTTAACGCGAATATTGAGCTGGTACCAATATCGAGCCAGTTCTGACATCGACATTCAAACATTAAATGCGAATATCGAGCTGGTGCGAATATCGAGCCAGCTCTGACATCGACATTCAAACATTAAACGCGAATATCGAGCTGGTGCGAATATCGAGCCAGCTCTGACATCGACATTCAAACATTGAACGCGAATATCGAGCTGGTGCGAATATCGAGCCAGCTCTGACATCGACATTCAAACATTGAACGCGAATATGGAGCTGGTGCGAATACCGAGCCAGCTCTGACATCGACATTCAAACTTTCAACGCGAATATCGAGCTGGTGCCACTATCGAGCCAGCTCTGATATCGACATTCAAAAATTAAACGCGAATATCGAGGTGGTGCGAATATCGAGTCAGCTCTGAGGTCGACATTCAAACATTAAACGCGAATATCGAGCTGGTGCGAATACCGAGCCAGCTCTGAGGTCGACATTCAAACATTAAACGCGAATATCGAGCTGGTGCGAATACCGAGCCAGCTCTCAGGTGGACATTCAAACATTAAATGCGAACATCGAGCTGGTGCGAATATCGAGCCAGCTCTGACATCGACATTCAAACATTAAACGCGAATATCGAGCTGGTGCGAATATTGAGCCAGCTCTGAGATCGACATTGAAACATTCAACGCGAATATCGAGCTTGTGCGAATATCGAGCCAGATCTGACATCGACATTCAAACATTAAACGCAAATATTGAGCTGGTGCGAATATCGAGCCAGCTCCTAGTTCGACATTCAAAGATTAAACGATAATATCGAGCTTGTGCCAATATCGAGTGAGCTCTGAGATCGACATCCAAAGATTAAACGCGAATATCGAGCTGGTGCCAATATCTAGCCAGAGCTGACATCGACATTCAAACATTAAACGCGAATATCGATCTTGCGCGAATATCGAGCCAGCTCTGACATCGACATGCAAACATTAAGTTTGAATATCGAGCTGGTGGAAATATCGAGCCAGCTCTGAGATCAACATTCAAACATTAAGCGTGAATATCGAGATGGTGCAATATCGAGCCAGCTCCGAGATCGACATTCAAACATTCAACGGGAATATCGAGCTGGTGCCAATATTGAGCCAGCTCTGAGATCGACATTCAAATATTAAACGCGAATATCGAGCTGGTGCGAATATCGAGCCAGCTCTGACATCGACATTCAAACATTAAGCGCGAATATCGAGCTGGTGCGAATATCGAGCCAGCTCGGAGATCGACATTCAAACATTAAACGCGAATATCGAGCTGGTGCCATTATCGAGCCAGCTCTGAGATCGACATTCGAACATTCAACGCGAATATCGAGCTGGTGCGAATACCGAGCCAGCTCTGAGATCGACATTCAAGCATTTAACGCGAATATCGAGCTGGTGCGAATAACGAGCCAGCTCTGACATCGACATTCAAACATTAAACGCGAATATCGAGCTGGTGCGAATATCGAGCCAGCTCTGACATCGACATTTTCAAACATTCAACGTGAATATCGAGCTGGTGCTAATATCGAACCAGCTCTTACATCGACATTTAAACATTAAACGCGAATATCGAGCTGGTACGAATATCGAGCCAGTTCTGAGATCGACATTCAAACATTAAACGCGAATATCGAGCTGGTGCGAATGTCGAGCCAGCTCTGACATCGACACTCAAACATTAAACGCGAACAACGAGCTGGTGCGAATATCGAGCCAGCTCTGACACCAACATTCAAACATTAAACACGTATATCGAGCTGGTGCGAATATCGATATATAGTGTACCCGTCTAAACTATGGTAACCTTAGTTATAGCTAGGAAACAAAATTCAATTTAAGTTAGTATTGCGTTTTTATTAAAATGATCATAATGCAACGTAATGCCTCTCACTGCCCAGATAGTCCCTGATAAAGGAGGGGGGGAATCAGATAACCATCTTTATGACACGGTCATAAATCTTATCGGATTATGTTGGCTATAGGCGGGTCCACAGCTGAAGTGTCAAGCTAAAGTTAATTTTGGCAGCTGATCAAGATTATAAGCCAGTGCATAATACTATTTATTATCAATACTTTTAAAAAAGTAATAATAGGCCGAAATATAAGTTCAGTGTAAAATTTGCGAAAATACTCAGCCGAAATATAACTTCAGTGTACAATTTGCGAAAATACTCAGCAGTAACAATCGGCGGTTTAGATGTTTGATTTAAGTACCATATAAATTATGTCGTTAATATTTGATTTGATGTGCAACGCATAATTATTCTTATTAAGACAAACGGGTAGTCCTGTTTATCTCCTTGCCATCGCCTTATTATCACCTTTTATTTACATAATAATTATAAAGTGTTGCCGGTACTTAAATAAAGAACTCAAACGTTGGGTACTTTTATTTTTCGCGAAAAATATAACTGTTAAGAAGTGTATGCGATATTATTTTATCACTTTTGAAGACGCATAGCACCAGCATGGAACGCTCATTAAGAGTATACGTAAAACATTAATTATAAATTAATGAATGAAGGTGACCATATTGATGTGGATCTATGTAACTGCTACTAAACCCAAAGTGCTAGATTAGGAATATATCGTAGAACGACTTATTTGGAGAAAATCAACTGGGGTGACATCAGGTGTCACACGATGTTTATTATGTTTTTTGTGTATACGGCATGGATCCAGATCCGTGTATACGGCAACAATATGACAACGGCTATGATAAACATGCCAATTAGTATTAGTAGTAGTATTAGTATTATTATTATTATTAGTAGTAGTAGTAGTAGAAGTAGTAGTAGTAGTAGTAGTAGTAGTAGTAGTAGTAGTAGTAGTAGTAGTAGTAGTAGTAGTAGTAGTAGTAGTAGTAGTAGTAGTAGTAGAAGTAGTAGTCGTAGTCGTAGTCGTAGCAGTAGGAGTAGGAGGAGGAGGAGGAGTAATAGTAATAGAAGTAGTAGTAGTAGCAGCAGTAGCTGCAGTAGTAGAATCAGCAGCAGCAGTAGTTGAGGCGTATGAGGAGTAGTTTTTTAAATTCCAATCACAGATTATAAAAGAAGACTAGAATTGTCACATGACGGAGATACCCTCACAATATTGCCTTGTCACAAAACTATGGCATCCATTCGAAAGAAATGGACACAATGATACTAATAAAACAATTATGGACCTTGAAATACCTTGCAAATTACAAAAGCAAAAACAAATACAACAAGATTGTTTAGGCTTCCAGTTGGGAATGGTCATTTGTGATGGCTTTAACTATTTTTGATTCATACGACTCTTTCAGCAGTCGTACATAAAATTCGATGAATTACATACTTTTGGACCAAACAGAACCCAATATAAATTGTGATTTATTAAAATTTAACAAAATAGGCTATATACCATATACCGTTTAGCAGAGACCACATGTAGCAATATCTTTTCAAATTTTAAATCACGAGCTTTTCACCCTAATTCACATGGATTGTTTCCCATGGTATTCGTATTATACAACATTATGAATATTATATAATTATTGGATCGATACATCTCTCTACGAACCAAATGTATTAGGGTAGATTTATTTCTTAAAATCTTTGGGATTCAGTCCCATCATCAGCCTTAACAATTTTTAGAAAAAAATCGTTTTTAAGTATGTGCCATACCTCTAACTAAACCAGATAGTTTGAATAAGTAACTCTCTCACTTACAATTATCGTGCTTCCGACCGTGGTTAATTAACGACATCGAGCCCGTGTCAAATATTATTGAGCCAATTAATATGTTTCCAGCCACTAGAACACCATGATTGGTGTATGCTCAGCAAGGTACCACCCAGCCCCCAGATAAAGTGATAGATAAGGCAATATACGGTACACACAGTGACACGCTAGCCGTTTACTGCTTGTTTAAGATAAAAGCCAAATCCCGACCGTCATAAAATAAGGCAATATACGGTATACTTATTGATACGGCAGCCTTCACACCTTGTGTAAGATCAAAGCCCAGCCCACGCGTCTAACTACACAGCTTGTAATGAAACTTGGCACAAGCAATGTTAGGCACCTATTTTCGAAATCCATTCACACAAATTGAATTATATCACGTGCGAAAACACGTATAATTGTATGCATAATTATTAACAACTGTACCAATTATTTGCCCACCTTTAAAAAACGTGTTATTTTCAAAAGCGAATTTTAAAATACTTTTCGTAATGTTATTTCATTTCAGAAAAGCTTTTGTGATATTTGTTCATGTTCAAATGCGCACACAGTTACTTTGTAACACACCTGAACATGTCTCAACACTAAGACAGTGTACAATTTTGTTGATACTCAACAAAATATATTGATTAACAAACCGCTCATTTTTCTATTCCAAGGGTGATACTCAATTACAAAACACATCATTTGTGTTTACATTTCACTTCTAAAGAATAGGCTAACCTACATCTGTAAGCCACACTTGCAAAATATAAACAGCAACAATTGAGGCCCGAACAGGGGTACTGAAATGTTTGTACAAGTATCATTTTATGTTTACACTTTTAATAATTCAAATATATTTAGTTAAAACTGGAAGGGGTGGTTTACAAATCTAGAGTCATTCATGGTTCACTAACAAAACAATCGTCTGGAAGTAAAATGCCATGCGGAAAAAAGAACACCCTCTAGCGCCTCAAACAAATGAGCGCGCGCGTGATGATGTCATCCCCCGCGTGCTCCCGACAAGGCAAGGAGTACATTGTCACGGCCTGTACCCGGATAATCATAACGCAGTGCAACGACCCTAAAGGTTAGATACCAGTAATTCCAATTCCCATAGGGTCCCATTATAAAACGGCAAACTTTCCAAGCATTTTTCTAGCATTTCCTTTATTTCTTGTGCAAGCCTGGTATCAATTTAAAGATCAATCTGTCCTCTTCCAAAATTTGCAATAAAAAAGATATATCATGTTACTTCTAAGAAAATGCATCTCACTTGAATGCAGGCACCGGTAGAAAACAAGGTTTCGGCAGTCATATTTCGACAAAAGCCCCATACCACAGTAAACACCCCCCAAAAGTTCACCTTTCAAGTTAGCGTCCAATGAAATGCACCAAAATGTTGCAGACACGCATAGGATAATAGAAATAACCACAAAAGGCATGCCTGAGATACCTAAATGGCTTTTATGCCAGTAGAGAAGAGGAACTCTTTAGTAATAGGCACTACTTTTGAATGGACCACGGAGGGATACACAATGATTTACTGGTATCTAAATCTTAAAGAAAACTCAACATTTTGCTATAATTTAAAAACTCTTCTACATCATTATTAACCTACTTGTACCAGAAATGCAAAATTTCAGGTCGATCTACTAAGTAGAAATGCCCCCAAAACGCATTTGAGAATGACACATGATAAGCCATCTGGCTTGCGCTTCAGTACTTGGATTGTATGGGGAGCGTGAACTAAAATTCGCACCTAAATCACATAAACCAGTCAAAATACCAGTTCATTTTGACTTATTTTAATGCAATGGACAGATATAAGGTATAAAACGTGTAATATTCGCGTATACCATGATTCGATGTGCTGTGAGCTGCATAAGGCGAGTTTCCGTGCTTTTTTCATTTTTTTTTAACCCGAAAAAACAGGTTTCGCTTTAAAAAGTGTAGATAACGTGTCAGTTACGATATTATTCACATTTATTTACATGAAAAGTAATAAACGCAATAAAATAACACAGTTACATGGTGATGTTATATATAAGTGGACCCTAAATGTCCGGTCCCTGGTTTTCTTAAAGGTTAGAAACCAGTAAATCCAATTCCCATAGGGTCCCATTATAAAACGGCGAACTTTCCAAGCATTTTTCTAGCATTTCCTTTATTTCAGATTGTGCAAGCCTGGTATCAATTTAAAGATCAATCTGTCCTCTTCCAAAATTTGCAATAAAAAATATACGTCATGCTACTTATAAGAAAATGCATCTCACTTGAATGCAGGCACCGGTAGAAAACAGGGTTTCGGCCATCATATTTCGACAAAAGCCCCATACCACAGTAAACACCCCCCCAAAAAATTCACCTTTCAAGTTAGCCTCCAATGAAATGCACCAAAATGTTGCAGACACGCATAGGATAATAGAAATAACCACAAAAGGCATGCCTGAGATAATTAAATGGCTTTTATGCCAGTAGAGAAGAGGAACTCTTTAGTAATAGGCACTACTTTTGAATGGACCACGGAGGGATACACAATGATTTACTGGTATCTAAACCTTAAAGAAAACTCAACATTTTGCTATAATTTAAAAACTCTTCTACATCATTATTAACCTACTTGTACCAGAAATGCAAAATTTCAGGTCGATCCGCTAAGTATATATGCCCAAAAAACGCATTTGGGAATGACACATGATAAGCCATCTGGCTTGCGCTTCAGTACTTGGATTGTATGGGGAGCGTGAACTAAAATTCGCACCTAAATCACATAAACCAGTCAAAATACCAGTTCATTTTGACTTATTTTAATGCAATGGACAGAAATAAGGTATAAAACGTGTAATATTCGCGTATACCATGATTCGATGTGCTGTGAGCTGCATAAGGCGAGTTTCCGTGCTTTGTTCATTTTTTTTAACCCGAAAAAACAGGTTTCGCTTTAAAAAGTGTAGATAACGTGTCAGTTACGATATTATTCACATTTATTTACATGAAAAGTAATAAACGCAATAAAATAACACAGTTACATGGTGATTTTATATATAAGTGGACCCTAAATGTCCGGTCCCTGGTTTTCTTAAAGGTTAGAAACCAGTAAATCCAATTCCCATAGGGTCCCATTATAAAACGGCAAACTTTCCAAGCATTTTTCTAGCATTTCCTTTATTTCAGATTGTGCAAGCCTGGTATCAATTTAAAGATCAATCTGTCCTCTTCCAAAATTTGCAATGAAAAATATACGTCATGCTACTTATAAGAAAATGCATCTCACTTGAATGCAGGCACCGGTAGAAAACAGGGTTTCGGCAGTCATATTTCGACAAAAGCCCCATACCACAGTAAACATCCCCAAAAGTTAACCTTTCAAGTTAGCCTCCAATGAAATGCACCAAAATGTTGAAGACATGCATAGGATATTAGAAATAACCACAAAAGGCATGTATGAGAGACCTAAATGGCTTTTATGCCAGAAGAGAAGATGAACTCTTTAGTAATAGGCACTACTTTTGAAAGGACCACGGAGGGATACACAATGATTTACTGGTATTTAACCATAACGCAGTGCCACAATGACGGACACAGAGACAGAATGTGCTATTATTTTTCATGTTTTTATCATGTTGTTATATTTGTGTTAAAGACGTTTGCAACAAAAAGAAAATAATTTGGTTAAGTTCTTCTTTTGCTTTATTGTTTCTTTATTGCATATAGGTTAAAATATACTAATTTCAATCAATAAATATGACTCTTTGTAAGTCATTAAGTTCCAGTAAATGGTTAAAAGTTACAAATTAATAGTTAAAGAAAGATCCATTAATTCTGGATCATTCCTCGTATTTTGGCAATTGATACGTTGTTGACGTAAACATGAAAAAAGCTTCACAGGTACCCTATTTAAAGTCCAATATTTGCAAGCCAGATGGAAAAAATTGTTGCGAACGTCTTTAAGTATAAATTTAAATCTTTTAATAGTTATAGTGTCCAGTGGTTTATGTACTTAATATTTTCTTTGACAATCACTGTTATAATGCTTGAAGTCATTAAAATGTTCCCGAAAAAGTCCCCATAAAGAACATTTTTATGTTTCCGACCTGTTAAAATATCTTAAAATGCATTAGTACCTTACTTAAAAACTATATTAGTTAAATGAACATCTGTACGACAATGTGTATTCATATACAAGTTTAAAGTCGATGTTTACAGCTAAAACATTGTCTTTATTGTGAAGTGGTTATGTGCTTGCGGATAATTCCTGACTGATGTAGGAAACTGTGATGGATAAGTGCGAACGTAAAAAGGATAATTACCTTACAAACTGTAAATAAGATATCCGTTAGGGATAGAATTTCGAGCGATACCCATACTTCCAACTATATATTGGTCCAGCAAAAGCTCGTGATTTTCAACACAGGTTTTCATGGTTAAGTTAAACATTGTCACTGGTGAAGGAGCAAATTTTACAATACGATTGGATTGAAAATAGAAATATATATAGGTCCATTATAGTCGTTCAGCATACATATATATTCATTCATTTATATAGAATATTAGTCGGTTATGTGTTTATTCGCCAGGTTTTATACGTTGGTTTGGTTTTTATTCCGTTCCTAGGATACATTGCGTTCGGTTATTATCAACTAGAAATAAGGTTTATATCCATTTTCTCACAGACTGCACATTCGAACGAGTATTGTGTCTATATCCGATGGGATAACAACACAGTGTAAACGGGGTTTTGAAGCAGTGTATGTTTGCTTCCAAACAGCGAAATAATATGGCAATTTAAAGCATCTAAGTAAATTTTTAAAGATTTTTTTTTATAAATATTTTAATTGGATGTTTGGCCTTGTTCCTCAGCATTCCATCGTACAACCCAATAATTGAATTTAATACTTATTTAATCAATGGCGACGGATGTTACAACCACAACATACCTGTACATAAGAAAAATATGCATAAAACAAAGTAGCCCCGACTTTCCATCCGCCATTTTGGCGCCGCGTTAGGGTCGCTGCACTGCCTTAGGATTATCCGGGTACAGACCGTGATTGTTTGTTTTCATGGATATTATAATATGAAATACTTAACGGATTCCTGCAATAATTGGCTAGAAAGTTTAACAAAACAACAAGGCAAATCGACTTCAGTATGGTTAAAGACTTAGTATTTGTTCCTTGTTTTGACTAGTTTTCAGTAGTGGGCGAATAATAGGTACGGGCGGAAAATTGGTCGCTAACCAGTATGTACTCGATGTTATTCATCTGCAAGAAACACAGAATGCATTCGAGATTTCGACATCAGCAGACGCTGTCGAGATATATAAGTGTAGACTGCTTAAAACCCAACTTTCAAGTAATTCGGTCACGTAGGGTACCCGGTCTATAATTACCCGCGGGTACCTAGGTATCTGCCAATGTAATTTTACTTCATAAAACATACATAACGAGCCAATTAATAGGCTCGTGTTTGTCCCCCTTTTTATAATGCAAATGGTACCTTATTGACTTCGATAAAACTGTACAACACACATTTGCATTTACACTATAGAGCCATTTAAATACATGTAATACCCATTTAAATAACTAATGGCGCTCTTGTGTCTTTCGGTGTCCGGTGAGAGAGGCCGCCTCTACTCTAACTCTCGGTATAAAGTATCTTGCAAAGGACAAATTAGTTAGGGTATAGCGGGGACTCAAACCTGTGACCCCTTGTGTTCGGAAGCCAGGACATTACCACCATTCGACGGATCCGCCACTCAAGAAAAATGAGTTTTGTAAATGATAAGACCATACCATCACCGCACAGACTTGCGTTCTGAGAACATTTTGTATTGTTTTGGGTGTTTACTGCAATAACATTATGTTGTGTTAAACGTTTGTAGACGTGTACATGCAATTTCTCAACGCAAATATCGAATACCCGGGTAGCAGAAATGTACCCAGGTACCCGCGAAATCTGACCCCATAATAAATTAACATCGTAAACTGACCCGACTGTCAAATAATTCCATCTCATTATTATGAGGACAAATATTTCAAACCTGGCAGCAGAACGCTCCTATACTTTAACGTAAAGAAAGATATTTTTATAACGTTAAAATACATATGTTTGTCAAAAACTATATCGCTATAATTTACAGAAATAGCCCTTATAAATATCTTGTTTTGACCAGAAAAGACACTTCCTGTTTGACAGTCCCTTGATAAATCCCATCCGCCTGTTAAAAATTAACATTACCAGTTCCCTCTCAAACACATAGATGATCTCTTCTACCTAGGAGAAGTTGTAAGTTCGTTGTACCTTTGAGAACCAGCCTTATGATTGCATTGATAAACAAGACCTCCGTGTGGGCACAAAGCGCTCGCACGAGTACCAGAAATGCCAGATTTATCATAAAATCAGCTCTGACATTGCCTTACAGAACAACCCAAACAAGACAGATTACTTACTGTTGTTTACTTTGCAATGGACATTTTTTTTTTCGCCGTATTGAACAGTATTTGAGTCATATAACGGCGGTCAGTTAACCTACTCACACTTTTCCTGAGTAAGCTGGTTTACCAGTACTGAGTGCACATACTTATGCCAGTAACTGGCAACTGCCCTACTTGAATCAGAAGTAGGGGGTGAATGGCCGTATAAATAATTTCATGAAAAATCCCCACACATGTTATGTGGCCGGGCTGAGAATCGAACCCGCGATCCTCGGATTTGTAGTCCAGCGCTCTACCAACTGAGCTAGCAGGCCCGGTATATTGCTATGGACAGGTGCATTATACAGATGCATGTCCAGCCTAATTCTGTTATTCACCTCATTGATAAGGTGTAGTCAATCAAACAGTATTTATTGCGTTTAAGGTCTTATTGATTACAAGAACATAACTACTTCTTTGTTTCGCTCGATATTCCAGGTTCATATTTGAAATCGCTCTCAAAGCTGAATCGATATTCGCGTTTCGTGTTTGAATGTCGATGTCTGAGCTGGCTCGATATTCGCACAAGCTCGATATTCGCGGTACATATCTAAATGCCGATCGAAGAGCTGGCTCGATATTCAACCAAGTTCGTTATTCGTGTTAAATGTTTGAATGTCGATCTCAGAGCTGGCTCAATATTCGCACCAGCTTGATATTCGCGTTTCATGTTTGAATGTAATTATGTTGATCTCACAGCTTTCGATATTCAACCTAGCTCGATATTCGCGGTTTATGTTTGAATGTGGATCTCAGAGCTGGCTCGATATTCGCACCAGCTCGATATTCGCGTTTAATGTTTGAATGTCGATCTCAGAGCTGGCTCGATATTCGCAACAGCTCGATATTCGCGTTTAATGTTTGAATGTCGATCTCAGAGCTGGCACGATATTCGCACCAGCTCGATATTCGCGTTTAATGTTTGAATGTCGATGTCAGAGCTGTCTCGATATACGCACTAGATCGATATCGGCGTTTAATTTTTGAATGTCGATCTCAGAGCTGGCTCGATATTCGCACACGATCGATATTCGCGTTTAATGTTTCAATGTCGATCTCAGAGCTGGCTCGAAATTCGCACCAGCTCGATATTCGTGTTTAATGTTTGAATGTCGATCTCACAGCTGGCTCGATGTACGCACCAGCTCGATATTCTTGTTTAATGTTTGAATGTCGATGTCAGAGACGGCTCGATATTCGCACCAGCTCGATATTTGCGATTAATGATTGAAGGTCGATGTCATAACTGGCTCCATATTTGCACCAGCTCGATATTCGCATTTCATGTTAGAATGTCGATGTCAGAGCTGGCTCGATATTAGCACAAGCTCGATATTCGCGTTTAATGTTAGAATGTCGATGTCAGAGTTGGCTCGATATTCGCACCAGCTCTATATTCGCACTTAATGTTTGAATGTCGATGTCAGAGCTGGCTCGATATTCGCACCAGCTCGATATTCGCAATTAATATTTGAATGTCGACCACAGAGCTGGCTCGATGTTCACACAAGCTCGATATTCGCACTTAATGTTTGAATGTCGATGTTAGAGCTTGGTCGATATTGGCACCAGCTCGATATTGGCGTTTAATGTTTGAATGTCGATCAAAGAGCTGGCTCGATATTCGCACCAGCTCAATATTCGCGTTGAATGTTTGAATGTCGATGTCAGAGCTGGCACGATATTGGCACCAGCTCGAAATTCGCGTTGAATGTTTAAATGTCGATCTCCGAGCTGGCTCGATATTCACACCAGCTCGATATTCGCGTTTAATGCTTGAATGTCGATCTCAGAGCTGGCTCGATATTCGAACCAGCTCGATATTCGCGTTTGAGGTTTGAATGTCGATGTCAGAGCAGGCCCGATCTTCGCACCAGCTCGATATACGCGTTTAATGTTTGAATGTCGATGGCAGAGCTGGCTCGATATTCATACGAGCTCGATATTCGCGATTAATGTTTGAATGTCGATGTCAGAGCTGGCTTCATATTCGTACCAGCTCGATATTCGCGTTGAATGTTTGAATGTCTATTTCGGAGCTGGCTCGATATTCGCACCAGCTCGATATTCGCGTTGAATGTTTGAATGTCGATCTCAGAGCTGGCTCGATATTCGCACCAGCTCGATATTCGCGTTGAATGTTTGAATGTCGATCTCAGAGCTGGCTCGATATTTGCACCAGCTCGATATTTGCGTTTAATGTTTGGATATCGATTTCAGAGCTGGCTCGTTATTCGCACCAGCTCGATATTCGCGTTTAATGTATGAATGTTGATGTCAGAGCTGGCTCGATATTCGCAGCAGTTCGGTATTCGCGGTTTATGTTTGAATGTCGTGTCAGAGCTGGCTCGATATTCGCACCAGCTCGATATTCGCGTTTAATGTTTGAATGTCGATCCCAGAGCAGGCTCGATATTTACAACAGCTCGATATTCGCGTTTAATGTTTGAATGTCGATCTCAGAGCTGGCTCGATATTTGCACCAGCTCGATTTTCACGTTGAATGTTTGAATGTCGATGTCAGAGCTGGCATGATATTCGCACAAGCTCGATATTCGCGTTGAATGTTTGAATGTCGATCTCAGAGCTGGCTCGAAATTCGCACCAGC
This sequence comes from Congeria kusceri, assembly GCA_027627225.1. Lineage (NCBI taxonomy): Eukaryota > Metazoa > Mollusca > Bivalvia > Myida > Dreissenidae > Congeria > Congeria kusceri. Next base: position 51,402,283 of record CM051032.1, on the reverse strand, counting down.
TCGATATTCGTGTTTAATGTTTGAATGTCGATCTCACAGCTGGCTCGATGTTCGCACCAGCTCGATATTCGTGTTTTCTCACAGACTGCACATTCGAACGAGTATTGTGTCTATATCCGATGGGATAACAACACAGTGTAAACGGGGTTTTGAATCAGTGTATGTTTGCTTCCAAACAGCGAAATAATATGGCAATTTAAAGCATCTAAGTAAATTTTTAAAGATTTTTTTATATAAATATTTTAATTGGATGTTTGGCCTTGTTCCTCAGCATTCCATCGTACAACCCAATAATTGCTAGATGTAACATTAGGTGTATTGAATTTAATACTTATTTAATCAATGGCGACGGATGTTACAACCACAACATACCTGTACATAAGAAAAATATGCATAAAACAAAGTAGCCCCGACTTTCCATCCGCCATTTTGGCGCTGCGTTAGGATCGCTGCACTGCCTTAGGATTATCCGGGTACAGACCGTGATTGTTTGTTTTCATGGATATTATAATATGAAATACTTAACGGATTCCTGCAATAATTGGCTAGAAAGTTTAACAAAACAACAAGGCAAATCGACTTCAGTATGGTTAAAGACATAGTATTTGTTCCTTGTTTTGACTAGTTTTCAGTAGTGGGCGAATAATAGGTACGGGCGGAAAATTGGTCGCTAACCAGTATGTACTCGAGGTTATTCATCTGCAAGAAACACAGAATGCATTCGAGATTTCGACATCAGCAGACGCTGTCGAGATATATAAGTGTAGACTGCTTAAAACCCAACTTTCAAGTAATTCGGTCACGTAGGGTACCCGGTCTATAATTACCCGCGGGTACCTAGGTATCTGCCAATGTAATTTTACTTCATAAAACATACATAACGAGCCAATTAATAGGCTCGTGTTTGTCCCCCTTTTTATAATGCAAATGGTACCTTATTGACTTCGATAAAACTGTACAACACACATTTGCATTTACACTATAGAGCCATTTAAATACATGTAATACCCATTTAAATAACTAATGGCGCTCTTGTGTCTTTCGGTGTCCGGTGAGAGAGGCCGCCTCTACTCTAACTCTCGGTATAAAGTATCTTGCAAAGGACAAATTAGTTAGGGTATAGCGGGGACTCAAACCTGTGACCCCTTGTGTTCGGAAGCCAGGACATTACCACCATTCGACGGATCCGCCACTCAAGAAAAATGAGTTTTGTAAATGATAAGACCATACCATCACCGCACAGACTTGCGTTCTGAGTACATTTTGTATTGTTTTGGGTGTTTACTACAATAACATTATGTTGTGTTAAACGTTTGTAGACGTGTACATGCAATTTCTCAACGCAAATATCGAATACCCGGGTAGCAGAAATGTACCCAGGTACCCGCGAAATCTGACCCCATAATAAATTAACATCGTAAACTGACCCGACTGTCAAATAATTCCATCTCATTATTATGAGGACAAATATTTCAAACCTGGCAGCAGAACGCTCCTATACTTTAACGTAAAGAAAGATATTTTTATAACGTTAAAATACATATGTTTGTCAAAAACGATATCGCTATAATTTACAGAAATAGCCCTTATAAATATCTTGTTTTGACCAGAAAAGACACTTCCTGTTTGACAGTCCCCTTGATAAATCCCATCCGCCTGTTAAAAATTAACATTACCAGTTCCCTCTCAAACACATAGATGATCTCTTCTACCTAGGAGAAGTTGTAAGTTCGTTGTACCTTTGAGAACCGGCCTTATGATTGCATTGATAAACAAGACCTCCGTGTGGGCACAAAGCGCTCGCACGAGTACCAGAAATGCCAGATTTATCATAAGCTCAGCTCTGACATTGCCTACAGAACAACCCAAACAAGACAGATTACTTACTGTTGTTTACTTTGCAATGGATATTTTTTTTTTCGCCGTATTCAACAGTTAACCTACTCACACTTTTCCTGAGTAAGCTGGTTTACCAGTACTGAGTGCACATACTTATGCCAGTAACTGGCAACTGCCCTACTTGAATCAGAAGTAGGGGGTGAATGGCCGTATAAATAATTTCATGAAAAATCCCCACACATGTTATGTGGCCGGGCTGAGAATCGAACCCGCGATCCTCGGATTTGTAGTCCAGCGCTCTACCAACTGAGCTAGCAGGCCCGGTATATTGCTATGGACAGGTGCATTATACAGATGCATGTCCAGCCTAATTCTGTTATTCACCTCATTGATAAGGTGTAGTCAATCAAACAGTATTTATTGCGTTTAAGGTCTTATTGATTACAAGAACATAACTACTTCTTTGTTTCGCTCGATATTCCAGGTTCATATTTGAAATCGCTCTCAAAGCTGAATCGATATTCGCGTTTCGTGTTTGAATGTCGATGTCTGAGCTGGCTCGATATTCGCACAAGCTCGATATTCGCGGTACATATCTAAATGCCGATCGAAGAGCTGGCTCGATATTCAACCAAGTTCGTTATTCGTGTTAAATGTTTGAATGTCGATCTCAGAGCTGGCTCAATATTCGCACCAGCTTGATATTCGCGTTTCATGTTTGAATGTAATTATGTTGATCTCACAGCTTTCGATATTCAACCTAGCTCGATATTCGCGGTTTATGTTTGAATGTGGATCTCAGAGCTGGCTCGATATTCGCACCAGCTCGATATTCGCGTTTAATGTTTGAATGTCGATCTCAGAGCTGGCTCGATATTCGCAACAGCTCGATATTCGCGTTTAATGTTTGAATGTCGATCTCAGAGCTGGCACGATATTCGCACCAGCTCGATATTCGCGTTTAATGTTTGAATGTCGATGTCAGAGCTGTCTCGATATACGCACTAGATCGATATCGGCGTTTAATTTTTGAATGTCGATCTCAGAGCTGGCTCGATATTCGCACACGATCGATATTCGCGTTTAATGTTTCAATGTCGATCTCAGAGCTGGCTCGAAATTCGCACCAGCTCGATATTCGTGTTTAATGTTTGAATGTCGATCTCACAGCTGGCTCGATGTACGCACCAGCTCGATATTCTTGTTTAATGTTTGAATGTCGATGTCAGAGACGGCTCGATATTCGCACCAGCTCGATATTTGCGATTAATGATTGAAGGTCGATGTCATAACTGGCTCCATATTTGCACCAGCTCGATATTCGCATTTCATGTTAGAATGTCGATGTCAGAGCTGGCTCGATATTAGCACAAGCTCGATATTCGCGTTTAATGTTAGAATGTCGATGTCAGAGTTGGCTCGATATTCGCACCAGCTCTATATTCGCACTTAATGTTTGAATGTCGATGTCAGAGCTGGCTCGATATTCGCACCAGCTCGATATTCGCAATTAATATTTGAATGTCGACCACAGAGCTGGCTCGATGTTCACACAAGCTCGATATTCGCACTTAATGTTTGAATGTCGATGTTAGAGCTTGGTCGATATTGGCACCAGCTCGATATTGGCGTTTAATGTTTGAATGTCGATCAAAGAGCTGGCTCGATATTCGCACCAGCTCAATATTCGCGTTGAATGTTTGAATGTCGATGTCAGAGCTGGCACGATATTGGCACCAGCTCGAAATTCGCGTTGAATGTTTAAATGTCGATCTCCGAGCTGGCTCGATATTCACACCAGCTCGATATTCGCGTTTAATGCTTGAATGTCGATCTCAGAGCTGGCTCGATATTCGAACCAGCTCGATATTCGCGTTTGAGGTTTGAATGTCGATGTCAGAGCAGGCCCGATCTTCGCACCAGCTCGATATACGCGTTTAATGTTTGAATGTCGATGGCAGAGCTGGCTCGATATTCATACGAGCTCGATATTCGCGATTAATGTTTGAATGTCGATGTCAGAGCTGGCTTCATATTCGTACCAGCTCGATATTCGCGTTGAATGTTTGAATGTCTATTTCGGAGCTGGCTCGATATTCGCACCAGCTCGATATTCGCGTTGAATGTTTGAATGTCGATCTCAGAGCTGGCTCGATATTCGCACCAGCTCGATATTCGCGTTGAATGTTTGAATGTCGATCTCAGAGCTGGCTCGATATTTGCACCAGCTCGATATTTGCGTTTAATGTTTGGATATCGATTTCAGAGCTGGCTCGTTATTCGCACCAGCTCGATATTCGCGTTTAATGTATGAATGTTGATGTCAGAGCTGGCTCGATATTCGCAGCAGTTCGGTATTCGCGGTTTATGTTTGAATGTCGTGTCAGAGCTGGCTCGATATTCGCACCAGCTCGATATTCGCGTTTAATGTTTGAATGTCGATCCCAGAGCAGGCTCGATATTTACAACAGCTCGATATTCGCGTTTAATGTTTGAATGTCGATCTCAGAGCTGGCTCGATATTTGCACCAGCTCGATTTTCACGTTGAATGTTTGAATGTCGATGTCAGAGCTGGCATGATATTCGCACAAGCTCGATATACGCGTTGAATGTTTGAATGTCGATCTCAGAGCTGGCTCGAAATTCGCACCAGCTCGATATTCGTGTTTAATGTTTGAATGTCGATCTCACAGCTGGCTCGATGTTCGCACCAGCTCGATATTCGTGTTTTCTCACAGACTGCACATTCGAACGAGTATTGTGTCTATATCCGATGGGATAACAACACAGTGTAAACGGGGTTTTGAATCAGTGTATGTTTGCTTCCAAACAGCGAAATAATATGGCAATTTAAAGCATCTAAGTAAATTTTTAAAGATTTTTTTATATAAATATTTTAATTGGATGTTTGGCCTTGTTCCTCAGCATTCCATCGTACAACCCAATAATTGCTAGATGTAACATTAGGTGTATTGAATTTAATACTTATTTAATCAATGGCGACGGATGTTACAACCACAACATACCTGTACATAAGAAAAATATGCATAAAACAAAGTAGCCCCGACTTTCCATCCGCCATTTTGGCGCTGCGTTAGGATCGCTGCACTGCCTTAGGATTATCCGGGTACAGACCGTGATTGTTTGTTTTCATGGATATTATAATATGAAATACTTAACGGATTCCTGCAATAATTGGCTAGAAAGTTTAACAAAACAACAAGGCAAATCGACTTCAGTATGGTTAAAGACATAGTATTTGTTCCTTGTTTTGACTAGTTTTCAGTAGTGGGCGAATAATAGGTACGGGCGGAAAATTGGTCGCTAACCAGTATGTACTCGAGGTTATTCATCTGCAAGAAACACAGAATGCATTCGAGATTTCGACATCAGCAGACGCTGTCGAGATATATAAGTGTAGACTGCTTAAAACCCAACTTTCAAGTAATTCGGTCACGTAGGGTACCCGGTCTATAATTACCCGCGGGTACCTAGGTATCTGCCAATGTAATTTTACTTCATAAAACATACATAACGAGCCAATTAATAGGCTCGTGTTTGTCCCCCTTTTTATAATGCAAATGGTACCTTATTGACTTCGATAAAACTGTACAACACACATTTGCATTTACACTATAGAGCCATTTAAATACATGTAATACCCATTTAAATAACTAATGGCGCTCTTGTGTCTTTCGGTGTCCGGTGAGAGAGGCCGCCTCTACTCTAACTCTCGGTATAAAGTATCTTGCAAAGGACAAATTAGTTAGGGTATAGCGGGGACTCAAACCTGTGACCCCTTGTGTTCGGAAGCCAGGACATTACCACCATTCGACGGATCCGCCACTCAAGAAAAATGAGTTTTGTAAATGATAAGACCATACCATCACCGCACAGACTTGCGTTCTGAGTACATTTTGTATTGTTTTGGGTGTTTACTACAATAACATTATGTTGTGTTAAACGTTTGTAGACGTGTACATGCAATTTCTCAACGCAAATATCGAATACCCGGGTAGCAGAAATGTACCCAGGTACCCGCGAAATCTGACCCCATAATAAATTAACATCGTAAACTGACCCGACTGTCAAATAATTCCATCTCATTATTATGAGGACAAATATTTCAAACCTGGCAGCAGAACGCTCCTATACTTTAACGTAAAGAAAGATATTTTTATAACGTTAAAATACATATGTTTGTCAAAAACGATATCGCTATAATTTACAGAAATAGCCCTTATAAATATCTTGTTTTGACCAGAAAAGACACTTCCTGTTTGACAGTCCCCTTGATAAATCCCATCCGCCTGTTAAAAATTAACATTACCAGTTCCCTCTCAAACACATAGATGATCTCTTCTACCTAGGAGAAGTTGTAAGTTCGTTGTACCTTTGAGAACCGGCCTTATGATTGCATTGATAAACAAGACCTCCGTGTGGGCACAAAGCGCTCGCACGAGTACCAGAAATGCCAGATTTATCATAAGCTCAGCTCTGACATTGCCTACAGAACAACCCAAACAAGACAGATTACTTACTGTTGTTTACTTTGCAATGGATATTTTTTTTTTCGCCGTATTCAACAGTTAACCTACTCACACTTTTCCTGAGTAAGCTGGTTTACCAGTACTGAGTGCACATACTTATGCCAGTAACTGGCAACTGCCCTACTTGAATCAGAAGTAGGGGGTGAATGGCCGTATAAATAATTTCATGAAAAATCCCCACACATGTTATGTGGCCGGGCTGAGAATCGAACCCGCGATCCTCGGATTTGTAGTCCAGCGCTCTACCAACTGAGCTAGCAGGCCCGGTATATTGCTATGGACAGGTGCATTATACAGATGCATGTCCAGCCTAATTCTGTTATTCACCTCATTGATAAGGTGTAGTCAATCAAACAGTATTTATTGCGTTTAAGGTCTTATTGATTACAAGAACATAACTACTTCTTTGTTTCGCTCGATATTCCAGGTTCATATTTGAAATCGCTCTCAAAGCTGAATCGATATTCGCGTTTCGTGTTTGAATGTCGATGTCTGAGCTGGCTCGATATTCGCACAAGCTCGATATTCGCGGTACATATCTAAATGCCGATCGAAGAGCTGGCTCGATATTCAACCAAGTTCGTTATTCGTGTTAAATGTTTGAATGTCGATCTCAGAGCTGGCTCAATATTCGCACCAGCTTGATATTCGCGTTTCATGTTTGAATGTAATTATGTTGATCTCACAGCTTTCGATATTCAACCTAGCTCGATATTCGCGGTTTATGTTTGAATGTGGATCTCAGAGCTGGCTCGATATTCGCACCAGCTCGATATTCGCGTTTAATGTTTGAATGTCGATCTCAGAGCTGGCTCGATATTCGCAACAGCTCGATATTCGCGTTTAATGTTTGAATGTCGATCTCAGAGCTGGCACGATATTCGCACCAGCTCGATATTCGCGTTTAATGTTTGAATGTCGATGTCAGAGCTGTCTCGATATACGCACTAGATCGATATCGGCGTTTAATTTTTGAATGTCGATCTCAGAGCTGGCTCGATATTCGCACACGATCGATATTCGCGTTTAATGTTTCAATGTCGATCTCAGAGCTGGCTCGAAATTCGCACCAGCTCGATATTCGTGTTTAATGTTTGAATGTCGATCTCACAGCTGGCTCGATGTACGCACCAGCTCGATATTCTTGTTTAATGTTTGAATGTCGATGTCAGAGACGGCTCGATATTCGCACCAGCTCGATATTTGCGATTAATGATTGAAGGTCGATGTCATAACTGGCTCCATATTTGCACCAGCTCGATATTCGCATTTCATGTTAGAATGTCGATGTCAGAGCTGGCTCGATATTAGCACAAGCTCGATATTCGCGTTTAATGTTAGAATGTCGATGTCAGAGTTGGCTCGATATTCGCACCAGCTCTATATTCGCACTTAATGTTTGAATGTCGATGTCAGAGCTGGCTCGATATTCGCACCAGCTCGATATTCGCAATTAATATTTGAATGTCGACCACAGAGCTGGCTCGATGTTCACACAAGCTCGATATTCGCACTTAATGTTTGAATGTCGATGTTAGAGCTTGGTCGATATTGGCACCAGCTCGATATTGGCGTTTAATGTTTGAATGTCGATCAAAGAGCTGGCTCGATATTCGCACCAGCTCAATATTCGCGTTGAATGTTTGAATGTCGATGTCAGAGCTGGCACGATATTGGCACCAGCTCGAAATTCGCGTTGAATGTTTAAATGTCGATCTCCGAGCTGGCTCGATATTCACACCAGCTCGATATTCGCGTTTAATGCTTGAATGTCGATCTCAGAGCTGGCTCGATATTCGAACCAGCTCGATATTCGCGTTTGAGGTTTGAATGTCGATGTCAGAGCAGGCCCGATCTTCGCACCAGCTCGATATACGCGTTTAATGTTTGAATGTCGATGGCAGAGCTGGCTCGATATTCATACGAGCTCGATATTCGCGATTAATGTTTGAATGTCGATGTCAGAGCTGGCTTCATATTCGTACCAGCTCGATATTCGCGTTGAATGTTTGAATGTCTATTTCGGAGCTGGCTCGATATTCGCACCAGCTCGATATTCGCGTTGAATGTTTGAATGTCGATCTCAGAGCTGGCTCGATATTCGCACCAGCTCGATATTCGCGTTGAATGTTTGAATGTCGATCTCAGAGCTGGCTCGATATTTGCACCAGCTCGATATTTGCGTTTAATGTTTGGATATCGATTTCAGAGCTGGCTCGTTATTCGCACCAGCTCGATATTCGCGTTTAATGTATGAATGTTGATGTCAGAGCTGGCTCGATATTCGCAGCAGTTCGGTATTCGCGGTTTATGTTTGAATGTCGTGTCAGAGCTGGCTCGATATTCGCACCAGCTCGATATTCGCGTTTAATGTTTGAATGTCGATCCCAGAGCAGGCTCGATATTTACAACAGCTCGATATTCGCGTTTAATGTTTGAATGTCGATCTCAGAGCTGGCTCGATATTTGCACCAGCTCGATTTTCACGTTGAATGTTTGAATGTCGATGTCAGAGCTGGCATGATATTCGCACAAGCTCGATATACGCGTTGAATGTTTGAATGTCGATCTCAGAGCTGGCTCGAAATTCGCACCAGCTCGATATTCGTGTTTAATGTTTGAATGTCGATCTCACAGCTGGCTCGATGTTCGCACCAGCTCGATATTCGTGTTTTCTCACAGACTGCACATTCGAACGAGTATTGTGTCTATATCCGATGGGATAACAACACAGTGTAAACGGGGTTTTGAATCAGTGTATGTTTGCTTCCAAACAGCGAAATAATATGGCAATTTAAAGCATCTAAGTAAATTTTTAAAGATTTTTTTATATAAATATTTTAATTGGATGTTTGGCCTTGTTCCTCAGCATTCCATCGTACAACCCAATAATTGCTAGATGTAACATTAGGTGTATTGAATTTAATACTTATTTAATCAATGGCGACGGATGTTACAACCACAACATACCTGTACATAAGAAAAATATGCATAAAACAAAGTAGCCCCGACTTTCCATCCGCCATTTTGGCGCTGCGTTAGGATCGCTGCACTGCCTTAGGATTATCCGGGTACAGACCGTGATTGTTTGTTTTCATGGATATTATAATATGAAATACTTAACGGATTCCTGCAATAATTGGCTAGAAAGTTTAACAAAACAACAAGGCAAATCGACTTCAGTATGGTTAAAGACATAGTATTTGTTCCTTGTTTTGACTAGTTTTCAGTAGTGGGCGAATAATAGGTACGGGCGGAAAATTGGTCGCTAACCAGTATGTACTCGAGGTTATTCATCTGCAAGAAACACAGAATGCATTCGAGATTTCGACATCAGCAGACGCTGTCGAGATATATAAGTGTAGACTGCTTAAAACCCAACTTTCAAGTAATTCGGTCACGTAGGGTACCCGGTCTATAATTACCCGCGGGTACCTAGGTATCTGCCAATGTAATTTTACTTCATAAAACATACATAACGAGCCAATTAATAGGCTCGTGTTTGTCCCCCTTTTTATAATGCAAATGGTACCTTATTGACTTCGATAAAACTGTACAACACACATTTGCATTTACACTATAGAGCCATTTAAATACATGTAATACCCATTTAAATAACTAATGGCGCTCTTGTGTCTTTCGGTGTCCGGTGAGAGAGGCCGCCTCTACTCTAACTCTCGGTATAAAGTATCTTGCAAAGGACAAATTAGTTAGGGTATAGCGGGGACTCAAACCTGTGACCCCTTGTGTTCGGAAGCCAGGACATTACCACCATTCGACGGATCCGCCACTCAAGAAAAATGAGTTTTGTAAATGATAAGACCATACCATCACCGCACAGACTTGCGTTCTGAGTACATTTTGTATTGTTTTGGGTGTTTACTACAATAACATTATGTTGTGTTAAACGTTTGTAGACGTGTACATGCAATTTCTCAACGCAAATATCGAATACCCGGGTAGCAGAAATGTACCCAGGTACCCGCGAAATCTGACCCCATAATAAATTAACATCGTAAACTGACCCGACTGTCAAATAATTCCATCTCATTATTATGAGGACAAATATTTCAAACCTGGCAGCAGAACGCTCCTATACTTTAACGTAAAGAAAGATATTTTTATAACGTTAAAATACATATGTTTGTCAAAAACGATATCGCTATAATTTACAGAAATAGCCCTTATAAATATCTTGTTTTGACCAGAAAAGACACTTCCTGTTTGACAGTCCCCTTGATAAATCCCATCCGCCTGTTAAAAATTAACATTACCAGTTCCCTCTCAAACACATAGATGATCTCTTCTACCTAGGAGAAGTTGTAAGTTCGTTGTACCTTTGAGAACCGGCCTTATGATTGCATTGATAAACAAGACCTCCGTGTGGGCACAAAGCGCTCGCACGAGTACCAGAAATGCCAGATTTATCATAAGCTCAGCTCTGACATTGCCTACAGAACAACCCAAACAAGACAGATTACTTACTGTTGTTTACTTTGCAATGGATATTTTTTTTTTCGCCGTATTCAACAGTTAACCTACTCACACTTTTCCTGAGTAAGCTGGTTTACCAGTACTGAGTGCACATACTTATGCCAGTAACTGGCAACTGCCCTACTTGAATCAGAAGTAGGGGGTGAATGGCCGTATAAATAATTTCATGAAAAATCCCCACACATGTTATGTGGCCGGGCTGAGAATCGAACCCGCGATCCTCGGATTTGTAGTCCAGCGCTCTACCAACTGAGCTAGCAGGCCCGGTATATTGCTATGGACAGGTGCATTATACAGATGCATGTCCAGCCTAATTCTGTTATTCACCTCATTGATAAGGTGTAGTCAATCAAACAGTATTTATTGCGTTTAAGGTCTTATTGATTACAAGAACATAACTACTTCTTTGTTTCGCTCGATATTCCAGGTTCATATTTGAAATCGCTCTCAAAGCTGAATCGATATTCGCGTTTCGTGTTTGAATGTCGATGTCTGAGCTGGCTCGATATTCGCACAAGCTCGATATTCGCGGTACATATCTAAATGCCGATCGAAGAGCTGGCTCGATATTCAACCAAGTTCGTTATTCGTGTTAAATGTTTGAATGTCGATCTCAGAGCTGGCTCAATATTCGCACCAGCTTGATATTCGCGTTTCATGTTTGAATGTAATTATGTTGATCTCACAGCTTTCGATATTCAACCTAGCTCGATATTCGCGGTTTATGTTTGAATGTGGATCTCAGAGCTGGCTCGATATTCGCACCAGCTCGATATTCGCGTTTAATGTTTGAATGTCGATCTCAGAGCTGGCTCGATATTCGCAACAGCTCGATATTCGCGTTTAATGTTTGAATGTCAATCTCAGAGCTGGCACGATATTCGCACCAGCTCGATATTCGCGTTTAATGTTTGAATGTCGATGTCAGAGCTGTCTCGATATACGCACTAGATCGATATCGGCGTTTAATTTTTGAATGTCGATCTCAGAGCTGGCTCGATATTCGCACACGATCGATATTCGCGTTTAATGTTTCAATGTCGATCTCAGAGCTGGCTCGAAATTCGCACCAGCTCGATATTCGTGTTTAATGTTTGAATGTCGATCTCACAGCTGGCTCGATGTACGCACCAGCTCGATATTCTTGTTTAATGTTTGAATGTCGATGTCAGAGACGGCTCGATATTCGCACCAGCTCGATATTTGCGATTAATGATTGAAGGTCGATGTCATAACTGGCTCCATATTTGCACCAGCTCGATATTCGCATTTCATGTTAGAATGTCGATGTCAGAGCTGGCTCGATATTAGCACAAGCTCGATATTCGCGTTTAATGTTAGAATGTCGATGTCAGAGTTGGCTCGATATTCGCACCAGCTCTATATTCGCACTTAATGTTTGAATGTCGATGTCAGAGCTGGCTCGATATTCGCACCAGCTCGATATTCGCAATTAATATTTGAATGTCGACCACAGAGCTGGCTCGATGTTCACACAAGCTCGATATTCGCACTTAATGTTTGAATGTCGATGTTAGAGCTTGGTCGATATTGGCACCAGCTCGATATTGGCGTTTAATGTTTGAATGTCGATCAAAGAGCTGGCTCGATATTCGCACCAGCTCAATATTCGCGTTGAATGTTTGAATGTCGATGTCAGAGCTGGCACGATATTGGCACCAGCTCGAAATTCGCGTTGAATGTTTAAATGTCGATCTCCGAGCTGGCTCGATATTCACACCAGCTCGATATTCGCGTTTAATGCTTGAATGTCGATCTCAGAGCTGGCTCGATATTCGAACCAGCTCGATATTCGCGTTTGAGGTTTGAATGTCGATGTCAGAGCAGGCCCGATCTTCGCACCAGCTCGATATACGCGTTTAATGTTTGAATGTCGATGGCAGAGCTGGCTCGATATTCATACGAGCTCGATATTCGCGATTAATGTTTGAATGTCGATGTCAGAGCTGGCTTCATATTCGTACCAGCTCGATATTCGCGTTGAATGTTTGAATGTCTATTTCGGAGCTGGCTCGATATTCGCACCAGCTCGATATTCGCGTTGAATGTTTGAATGTCGATCTCAGAGCTGGCTCGATATTCGCACCAGCTCGATATTCGCGTTGAATGTTTGAATGTCGATCTCAGAGCTGGCTCGATATTTGCACCAGCTCGATATTTGCGTTTAATGTTTGGATATCGATTTCAGAGCTGGCTCGTTATTCGCACCAGCTCGATATTCGCGTTTAATGTATGAATGTTGATGTCAGAGCTGGCTCGATATTCGCAGCAGTTCGGTATTCGCGGTTTATGTTTGAATGTCGTGTCAGAGCTGGCTCGATATTCGCACCAGCTCGATATTCGCGTTTAATGTTTGAATGTCGATCCCAGAGCAGGCTCGATATTTACAACAGCTCGATATTCGCGTTTAATGTTTGAATGTCGATCTCAGAGCTGGCTCGATATTTGCACCAGCTCGATTTTCACGTTGAATGTTTGAATGTCGATGTCAGAGCTGGCATGATATTCGCACAAGCTCGATATACGCGTTGAATGTTTGAATGTCGATCTCAGAGCTGGCTCGAAATTCGCACCAGCTCGATATTCGTGTTTAATGTTTGAATGTCGATCTCACAGCTGGCTCGATGTTCGCACCAGCTCGATATTCGTGTTTTCTCACAGACTGCACATTCGAACGAGTATTGTGTCTATATCCGATGGGATAACAACACAGTGTAAACGGGGTTTTGAATCAGTGTATGTTTGCTTCCAAACAGCGAAATAATATGGCAATTTAAAGCATCTAAGTAAATTTTTAAAGATTTTTTTATATAAATATTTTAATTGGATGTTTGGCCTTGTTCCTCAGCATTCCATCGTACAACCCAATAATTGCTAGATGTAACATTAGGTGTATTGAATTTAATACTTATTTAATCAATGGCGACGGATGTTACAACCACAACATACCTGTACATAAGAAAAATATGCATAAAACAAAGTAGCCCCGACTTTCCATCCGCCATTTTGGCGCTGCGTTAGGATCGCTGCACTGCCTTAGGATTATCCGGGTACAGACCGTGATTGTTTGTTTTCATGGATATTATAATATGAAATACTTAACGGATTCCTGCAATAATTGGCTAGAAAGTTTAACAAAACAACAAGGCAAATCGACTTCAGTATGGTTAAAGACATAGTATTTGTTCCTTGTTTTGACTAGTTTTCAGTAGTGGGCGAATAATAGGTACGGGCGGAAAATTGGTCGCTAACCAGTATGTACTCGAGGTTATTCATCTGCAAGAAACACAGAATGCATTCGAGATTTCGACATCAGCAGACGCTGTCGAGATATATAAGTGTAGACTGCTTAAAACCCAACTTTCAAGTAATTCGGTCACGTAGGGTACCCGGTCTATAATTACCCGCGGGTACCTAGGTATCTGCCAATGTAATTTTACTTCATAAAACATACATAACGAGCCAATTAATAGGCTCGTGTTTGTCCCCCTTTTTATAATGCAAATGGTACCTTATTGACTTCGATAAAACTGTACAACACACATTTGCATTTACACTATAGAGCCATTTAAATACATGTAATACCCATTTAAATAACTAATGGCGCTCTTGTGTCTTTCGGTGTCCGGTGAGAGAGGCCGCCTCTACTCTAACTCTCGGTATAAAGTATCTTGCAAAGGACAAATTAGTTAGGGTATAGCGGGGACTCAAACCTGTGACCCCTTGTGTTCGGAAGCCAGGACATTACCACCATTCGACGGATCCGCCACTCAAGAAAAATGAGTTTTGTAAATGATAAGACCATACCATCACCGCACAGACTTGCGTTCTGAGTACATTTTGTATTGTTTTGGGTGTTTACTACAATAACATTATGTTGTGTTAAACGTTTGTAGACGTGTACATGCAATTTCTCAACGCAAATATCGAATACCCGGGTAGCAGAAATGTACCCAGGTACCCGCGAAATCTGACCCCATAATAAATTAACATCGTAAACTGACCCGACTGTCAAATAATTCCATCTCATTATTATGAGGACAAATATTTCAAACCTGGCAGCAGAACGCTCCTATACTTTAACGTAAAGAAAGATATTTTTATAACGTTAAAATACATATGTTTATCAAAAACGATATCGCTATAATTTACAGAAATAGCCCTTATAAATATCTTGTTTTGACCAGAAAAGACACTTCCTGTTTGACAGTCCCCTTGATAAATCCCATCCGCCTGTTAAAAATTAACATTACCAGTTCCCTCTCAAACACATAGATGATCTCTTCTACCTAGGAGAAGTTGTAAGTTCGTTGTACCTTTGAGAACCAGCCTTATGATTGCATTGATAAACAAGACCTCCGTGTGGGCACAAAGCGCTCGCACGAGTACCAGAAATGCCAGATTTATCATAAGCTCAGCTCTGACATTGCCTACAGAACAACCCAAACAAGACAGATTACTTACTGTTGTTTACTTTGCAATGGATATTTTTTTTTTCGCCGTATTCAACAGTTAACCTACTCACACTTTTCCTGAGTAAGCTGGTTTACCAGTACTGAGTGCACATACTTATGCCAGTAACTGGCAACTGCCCTACTTGAATCAGAAGTAGGGGGTGAATGGCCGTATAAATAATTTCATGAAAAATCCCCACACATGTTATGTGGCCGGGCTGAGAATCGAACCCGCGATCCTCGGATTTGTAGTCCAGCGCTCTACCAACTGAGCTAGCAGGCCCGGTATATTGCTATGGACAGGTGCATTATACAGATGCATGTCCAGCCTAATTCTGTTATTCACCTCATTGATAAGGTGTAGTCAATCAAACAGTATTTATTGCGTTTAAGGTCTTATTGATTACAAGAACATAACTACTTCTTTGTTTCGCTCGATATTCCAGGTTCATATTTGAAATCGCTCTCAAAGCTGAATCGATATTCGCGTTTCGTGTTTGAATGTCGATGTCTGAGCTGGCTCGATATTCGCACAAGCTCGATATTCGCGGTACATATCTAAATGCCGATCGAAGAGCTGGCTCGATATTCAACCAAGTTCGTTATTCGTGTTAAATGTTTGAATGTCGATCTCAGAGCTGGCTCAATATTCGCACCAGCTTGATATTCGCGTTTCATGTTTGAATGTAATTATGTTGATCTCACAGCTTTCGATATTCAACCTAGCTCGATATTCGCGGTTTATGTTTGAATGTGGATCTCAGAGCTGGCTCGATATTCGCACCAGCTCGATATTCGCGTTTAATGTTTGAATGTCGATCTCAGAGCTGGCTCGATATTCGCAACAGCTCGATATTCGCGTTTAATGTTTGAATGTCGATCTCAGAGCTGGCACGATATTCGCACCAGCTCGATATTCGCGTTTAATGTTTGAATGTCGATGTCAGAGCTGTCTCGATATACGCACTAGATCGATATCGGCGTTTCATTTTTGAATGTCGATCTCAGAGCTGGCCCGATATTCGCACACGATCGATATTCGCGTTTAATGTTTCAATGTCGATCTCAGAGCTGGCTCGAAATTCGCACCAGCTCGATATTCGTGTTTAATGTTTGAATGTCGATCTCACAGCTGGCTCGATGTACGCACCAGCTCGATATTCGTGTTTAATGTTTGAATGTCGATGTCAGAGCTGGCTCGATATTCGCAACAGCTCGATATTCGCGTTTAATGTTTGAATGTCGATCTCAGAGCTGGCTCGATATTCGCAACAGCTCGATATTCGCGTTTAATGCTTGAATGTCGATCTCAGAGCTGGCTCGATATTCGAACCAGCTCGATATTCGCGTTTGATGTTTGAATGTCGATGTCAGAGCAGGCCCGATCTTCGCACCAGCTCGATATACGCGTTTAATGTTTGAATGTCGATGTCAGAGCTGGCTCGATATTCATACGAGCTCGATATTCGCGATTAATGTTTGAATGTCGATGTCAGAGCTGGCTTCATATTCGCACCAGCTGGATATTCGCGTTGAATGTTTGAATGTCTATTTCAGAGCTGGCTCGATATTCACACCAGCTCGATATTCGCTTTGAATGTTTGAATGTCGATCTCAGAGCTGGCTCGATATTCGCACCAGCTCGATATTGGCGTTGAATGTTTAAATGTCGATCTCAGAGCTGGCTCGATATTCGCACCAGCTCGATATTCGCGTTGAATGTTTGAATGTCGATCTCAGAGCTGGTTCGATATTTGCATCAGCTCGATATTTGCGTTTAATGTTTGGATATCGATTTCAGTGCTGGTTCGTTATTCGCACCAGCTCGATATTCGCGTTTAATGTATGAATGTTGATGTCAGAGCTGGCTCGATATTCGCAGCAGTTCGGTATTCGCGGTTTATGTTTGAATGTCGGTGTCAGAGCTGACTCGATATTCGCGTTGAATATTTGAATGTCGATCTCAGAGTTGGCTCGATATTCGCACCAGCTCGATATTCGCCTTTAATGTCTGAATGTCGATCCCAGAGCAGGCTCGATATTTACAACAGCTCGATATTCGCGTTTAATGTTTGAATGTCGATCTCAGAGCTGGCTCGATATTTACACCAGCTCGATTTTCGCGTTGAATGTTTGAATGTCGATGTCAGAGCTGGCATGATATTCGCACAAGCTCGATATACGCGTTGAATGTTTGAATGTCGATCTCAGAGCTGGCTCGAAATTCGCACCAGCTCGATATTCGTGTTTAATGTTTGAATGTCGATCTCACAGCTGGCTCGATGTTCGCAACAGCTCGATATTCGTGTTTAATGTTTGAATGTCGATGTCAGAGACGGCTCGATATTCGCACTAGCTCGATATTTGCGTTTAATGATTGAAGGTCGATGTCATAACTGGCTGCATATTTGCACCAGCTCGATATTCGCATTTCATGTTAGAATGTCGATGTCAGAGCTGGCTCGATATTAGCACAAGGTCGATATTCGCGTTTAATGTTAGAATGTCAATGTCAGAGTTGGCTCGATATTCGCACCAGCTCTATATTCGCACTTAATGTTTGAATGTCGATGTCAGAGCTGGCTCGATATTCGCACCAGCTCGATATTCGCACTTAATGTTTGAATGTAGACCACAGAGCTGGCTCGATGTTCACACAAGCTCGATATTCGCGTTGAATGTTTGAATGTCGATGTCAGAGCTTGCTCGATATTGGCACCAGCTCGATATTGGCGTTTAATGTTTGAATGTCGATCAAAGAGCTGGCTCGATATTCGCACCAGCTCAATATTCGCGTTGAATGTTTGAATGTCGATGTCAGAGCTGGCTCGATATTGGCACCAGCTCGATATTCGCGTTGAATGTTTAAATGTCGATCTCCGAGCTGGCTCGATATTCACAGCAGCTCGATATTCGCGTTTAATACTTGAATGTGGATCTCAGAGCTGGCTCGATATTCGAACCAGCTCGATATTCGAACCAGCTCGATATTCGCGTTTGATGTTTGAACGTCGATGTCAGAGCAGGCCCGATATTCGCACCAGCTCGATATACGCGTTTGATGTTGAATGTCGATGTCAGGGCTGGCTCGATATTCCTACGAGCTCGATATTCGCGATTAATATTTGAATGTCGATGTCAGAGCTGGCTTCATATTCACACCAGCTCGATATTCACGTTGAATGTTTGAATGTCTATTTCAGAGCTGGCTCGATATTCGCACCGGCTCGATATTCGCGTTTAATGTTTGAATGTCGATCTCAGAGCAGGCTCGATATTCGCACCGCTCCATATTCGAGTTGAATGTTTGAATGTCGATCTCAGAGCTGGCTCGATATTCGCATCAGCTCGATATTCGCGTTGAATGTTTGAATGTCGATCTCAGAGCTGGCTCGATATTTGCACCAGCTCGATATTCGCGTTTAATGTTTGGATATCGATTTCAGTGCTGGCTCGTTATTCGCACCAGCTCGATATTCGCGTTTAATGTATGAATGTCGATGTCAGAGCTGGCTCGATATTCGCTCCAGCGCAATATTCGCGTTAATTGTTTGAAAGTCGATGTCAGAGCTGGCTCGATAGTCGCAGCAGTTCGGTATTCGCGTTGAATGTTTGAAAGTCGGTGTCAGAGCTGGCTCGATATTCGCGTTGAATGTTTGAATGTCGATCTCAGAGTTGGCTCGATATTCGCACCAGCTCGATATTCGCGTTAAATGTTTGAATGAGGATGTCAGAACTGGCTCGATATTTGCACCAGCTCGATATTCGCGTTTAATGTTTGAATGTCGATGTCAGCGGTGGCTCGGCATTCGCACCAGCTCGATATTCGCTTTTAATGTTTGAATGTCGATGTCAGAGCTGGCTCGATATTCGCACCAGCTCGATATTCGCGTTTAACGTTTGAATGTCGATGTCAATGCAGGCTCGTTTTTAGCACCAGCTCGATATTCGCGTTTAATGTTTGAATGTCGATCTCAGATCTTGCTCGATATTCGCCCCAGCTCGATATTCGTGTTTACTGTTTGAATGCAAATCTCAGAGCTGGCTCGATATTCGCACCAGCTCGATAGTCGCGTTTAACGTTTGAATGTCGATGTCAGATCTGGCCCTATATTCGCACCAGCTCAATATTCGTGTTTAATGTTTGAATGTCGACGCCAGAGCATTCTCGTCATTCGAATCAGCTCAATATTAGGGTTTAATGTTTGAATGTAGACGTCAGAGCAGGCTCGTTATTCGCACCAGCTCAATATTAGCGTTTAATGTTTGAAAGTCGATCTCAGAGGTCGCTCGATATTCGCAACAGCTCGATATTCGTGTTCAATGTTTGAATGTAAATCTCAGAGCTGGCTCGATATTGGCACCAGCTCGATATTCGCGTTTAACGTTTGAATGTCGATGTCAGAGCTGGCTCGATATTCGCACCAGCTCAATATTGGTGTTTAATGTTTGAATGACGACGTCAGAGCAGGTTCGTTATTTGCACCAGCTCAATGTTTGCGTTGAATGTTTGAATGTCGATCTCAGAACTGGCTCGATAATGGCACCAGCTCGATATTCACGTTTAATGTTCGAATGTCGATGTCAGAGATGGCTCGATATTAACACCAGCTCGAAATTCGCGTTGAATGTTTGAATGTCGATGTCAGAGCTGGCTCGATATTCGCACCAGCTCGATATTCGCGTTTAATGTTTGAATATCGATGTCAGAGCTGGCTCGATATTCGTACCATCTCGATATTCGCGTTTCGTGTTTGAATGTCGATGTCAGAGCTGGTTCGATAATCGCACCAGCTCGATATTCGCGTTTAATATTTGAATGTCGATGTTAGAGCTGGATCGATATTCGCACCATCTCCACCTTCGCGTTGAATGTTTGAATGTTCATATCAGAGCTGGCTCGATATTCGTACCAGCTCCATATTCGCGTTTAATGTTTGAATGTCGATCTCAGATCTGGCTCGGTATTCGCACCAGCTCGATATTCGCGTTTAATGTTTGAATGTCGATGTCAGAGCTGGCTCGATATTCGCATCAGATTGATATTCGAGTTTGATGTTAAAATGTCGAAGTCAGAGCTGGCTCGATATTGGCACCAGCTCGATATTCGCGTTTCATGTTTGAATGTCGATGTCAGAGCTTTCTCGATATTAGCTCCAGCTCGATATTTGCACTGAAAGTTTGAATGTCGATGTCAGAGCTGGTTCGATATTCGCTCCAGGTCGATATTCGCAATTAATTTTTAAATGTCGATGTCAGAGCTCACTCGATATTCGCACCAGCTCGATATTCGCATTCAATGTTTAAATGTCGATGTAAGAGCTGGCTTGATATTCTCACCAGCTCGCTCGACATTCGCGTTTAATGTTTGAATGTAGAAGTTAGAGCTGGCTCGATATTGGCACCAACTCGATATTCGCCTTTAATGTTTGAATGTCGATGTCAGAGGTGGCTCGATATTCGCACCAACTCGATATTGGCGTTTAATGTTTGAATGTCGATCTCAGAGTTGGCTCGATATTCGCACCAGCTCGATATTTGCACTTAATATTTGAATGTCGATCTCAGAGCTGGCTCGGCATTGGCACCAGCTGTATATTCGCGTTTAATGTTTTAACGTAGATCTCAGAGCTGGCTCGATATTCGCACCAGCTCTCTCTTCGCGTTTGATGTTTGAATGTTGATGTCAGATCTTGCTCGATATTGGCACCAGCTCGATATTCGCGTTTAATATTTGAATGTCGATCGCAGAGCTGGCTCGATATTCGCACCAGCTCGAGATTCGCATTGAATGTTTGAATGTCGATGTTAGAGCTGGCTCGATATTCCCACCAGCTCGATATTCGCGTTGAATGTTTGAATGTCGATGTCGGAGCTGGCTCGATATTGGCACCAGCTCGATATTCGCTTTGAATGTTTAAATGTCGATCTCACAGCCGGCTCGATATTCGAACCAGCTCGATATTCGCGTTTCATGTTTCAATGTCAATGTCAGAGCTGGCTCGATATTCGCCCCAGCTCGATATTCGAGTTTGATGTAATAATGTCGATGTCTGTGCAGGCTCGATATTTGCACCAGCTCGAATTACGCGGTTAATGTTTGAATGTCGATGTCAGAGCTGGCTCGATATTCGCACGAGCTCGATATTCGCGTTTAATGTTTGAATGTCGATGTCAGAGCAGGCTCGATATTCGCACCGGCTCGATATACGCGTTTAATGTTTGAATGTCGATGTCAGAACTGGCTTCATATTCGCACGAGCTCAATATACGCGTTTAATGTTTGAATGTCGATGTAAGAGCTGGCTGGATATTCGCTCCAGCTCAATATTCGCGTTTAATTTTTGAAAGTCGATGTCAGAGCTGGCTCGATGTTCGCAGCAGTTCGGTATTCGCGTTGAATGTTTGAATGTCGATGTCAGAGCTGGCTCGATATTCGCGTTGAATGTTTGAATGTCGATCTCAGGGTTGGCTCGATATTCGCACCTGCTGGATATTCGCGTTTACTGTTTGAATGTCGATCCCAGAGCACGCTCGATATTTACAACAGCTCGATATTCGCGTTTAATATTTGTATGTCGATCTCGGAGCTGGCTCGATATTTACACCAACTCGATATTCGCGTTGAATGTTTGAATGTCGATGTCAGCGCTGGCTTGATATTCGCACAAGCTCGATATTCGCGTTGAATGTTTGAATGCCGATCTCAGAGCTGGCCCGATATTCGCACCAGCTCGATATTCGCGTTAAATGTTTGAATGTCGATGTCAGAACTGGCTCGATATTTGCACTAGCTCTCTCTTCGCGTTTAATGTTTGAATGTCGATGCCACAGGTGGCTCGATATTCGCACCAGCTCGATATTCGCTTTTAATGTTTGAATGTCGATGTCAGAGCTGGCTCGTTATTCGCACCATCTTGATATTCACGTTTAATGCTTGAATGTCGATGTCAGAGCTGGCTCGTTTTTAGCACCAGCACGATATTCGCGTTTAATGTTTGAATGTCGATCTCAGAGCTTGCTCGATATTCGCACCAGCTCGATATTCGTGTTTACTGTTTGAATGTCGACCTCAGAGCAGGCTCGTTATTCGCACCAGCTCAATATTAGCGTTTAATGTTTGAATGTCGACGTCAGAGCAGGCTCGTTATTCGCACCAGCTCGATATTCGAATTAACGTTTGAATGTCGCTGCCAGAGCTGGCTCGATATTCTCACCAGCTCAATATTCGTGTTTAATGTTTGAATGACGACGTTAGAGCAGGCTCGTTATTCGCACCAGCTCAATATTTGCGTTGAATGTTTGAATGTCGATCTCAGAGCTGGCTCGATAATGGCACCAGCTCGATATTCGCGTTTAATGTTCGAATGTCGATGTCAGAGATGGCTCGATATTAACACCAGCTCGATATTCGCGTTTAATGTTTGAATGTCGATGTCAGAGCTGGCTCGATATTCGCACCAGCTCGATATTCGCTTTTCATGTTTGAATGTTGATGTTAGAGCTGGTTCGAAAATCGCACCAGCTCGAAATTCGCGTTTAATATTTGAATGTCGATGCTAGAGCTGGATCGATATTGGTACTTAGTATTTGAAAGTCGATCTCAGAGCTGGCTCGGCATTGGCACCAGCTGGATATTCGCGTTTAATGTTTGAATGTCGATCTCAGAGCTGGCTCGATATTCGCACCAGTTCTCTTTTCGCGTTTAATGTTTGAATGTTGATGTCATAGCTGGCTCGATGTTGGACCCAGCTCGACATTCGCGTTTAATGTTTGAATGTCGATCACAGAGCTGGCTCGATATTCGCACCAGATCGATATTCGCGTTGAATGTTTGAATGTCCATATTAGAGCTGGCTCGATATTCCCACCAACTCGATATTGGCGTTGAATGTTTGAATGTTGATGTCAGATTTGGCTCGATATTGGCACCAGCTCGATATTCGCGTTGAATGTTTAAATGTAGATCTCAGAGCTGGCTCGATATTCACACCAGCTCGATATTCGCGTTTAATGCATGAATGTCGATCTCAGAGCTGGCTCGATATTACAACCAGCTCGATATTCGCGTTTAATGTTTGAATGTCAATATCAGAGCTGGCTCGATATTCGCCCCAGCTCGATATTCGCGTTTGATGTTTGAATGTCGATGTCAGAGCAGACTCGATATTCGCACGAGCTCGATAGACGCGTTTAATGTTTGAATGACGATGTCAGAGCTGCCTCGATATTCGCACGAGCTCGATATTCGCGTTTAATGTTTGAATGTCGATGCCAAAGCTGGCTTCATATACGCACCAGCTCGATATTCGCGTTGAATGTTTGAATGTCGATCTCAGAGCTGGCTCGATATTCGCACCAGCTCGATATTCGCGTTGAATGTTTGTATGTCGATCTCAGAGCTGGCTCGATATTCGCACCACCTCGATATTCGCGTTGAATGTTTGAATGTCGATCTCAGAGCTGGCTCGATATTTGCACCAGCTCGATATTCGTGCTTAATATTTGGATTTCGATTTCAGAGCTGGCTCGTTATTCGCACCAGCTCGATATTCACGTTTAATGTTTGAATGTCGATGTGAGAGCTGGGTCGATATTCGCTCCTGCTCAATATTCGCGTTGAATGTTTGAAAGTTGATGTCAGAGCTGGCTCGATATTCGCAGCAGTTCGGTATTCGCGTTTAATGTTTGAATGTCGATCTCAGAGCTGGCTCGATATTCGCGTTGAATGTTTGAATGTCGATCTCAGAGTTGGCTCGATATTCGCTCCAGCTCGATATTCGCGTTTAATGTTTGAATGTCGATCCCAGAGCACGCTCGATATTTACAACAGCTCGATATTCGCGTTTAATGTTTGAATGTCGATCTCAGAGCTGGCTCGATATTTACACCAGCTCGATATTCGCGGTGAATGTTTGAATGTCGATGTCAGAGCTGGCTTGATATTCGCACCATCTCGATATTCGCGTTGAATGTTTGAATTGCGATCTCAGAGCTGGCTCGATATTCGCACCAGCTCGATATTCGCGTTAAATGATTGAATGTCGATGTCAGAACTGGCTCGATATTTGTACCAGCTCGATATTCGCGTTTAATGTTAGAATGTCCACGTCAGAGGTGGCTGCGATATTCGCACCAGCTCGATATTCGCCTTTAATGTTTGAATGTCGATGTCAGAGCTGGCTCGTTATTCGCACCCGCTCGATATTCGCGTTTAATGTTTCAATGTCGATGTTAGAGCTGGCTCGTTTTTAGCACCAGCTCGATATTCGCGTTTAACGTTTGAATGTCGATGTCAGAGCTTGCTCGATATTCGCTCCTGCTCGATATTCGTATTTACTGTTTGAATGCAAATCTCAGAGCTGGCTCGATATTCGCACCAGCTCGATAGTCGCGTTTAACGTATGAATGTCGATGTCAGAGCTGGCCCGATATTCGCACCAGCTCAATATTCGTGTTTAATGGTTGAATGTCGTCGTCAAAGCAGGCTCGTTATTCGCACCAGCTCAATATTAGCGTTTAATGTTTGAATGTCGACGTCAGAGCAGGCTCGTTTTGCGTTCCAGCTCAATATTAGCGTTTAATGTTTGAATGTCGATCTCACAGCTCTCTCCATATTTGCACCAGCTCGATATTCGTGTTTAATGTTTGAATGTAAATCTCAGAGCTGGCTCGATATTTGCATCAGCTCGATATTCGCGTTTAACCTTTGAATGTCGATGTCAGAGCTGGCTCGATATTCTCACCAGCTCAATATTGAAGTTTAATATTTGAATGACGACGTCAGAGCATTCTCGTTATTCGTACCAGCTCAATATTTGCGTTGAATGTTTGAATGTCGATCTCCGAACTGGCTCGATAATGGCACCAGCTCGATATTCGCGTTTAATGTTCGAATGTCGATGTCAGAGAAGGCTCGATATTAAGACCAGCTCGATATTCGCGTTTAATGTTTGAATGTCGATCAAAGAGCTGGCTGGATATTCGCACCTGCTTGATTTTCGAGTTTAGTGATAAAATGTCGATGTCAGAGCTGGCTCGATATTGGCACCAGCTCGATATTCGCGTTGAATGTTTGAATGTCGATGTCAGAGAGGGCTCGATATTCGTGCGAGCTCGATGTTTGCGTTGAATGTTTGCATGTCGATGTCAGCTGGTTCGATATTCGAAACAGGTCGTTATTCGCACTTAATTTTCAAATGTCGATGTCAGTGCTGGCTCGATATTCGCACCAGCTCGATATTCGCATTCAATGTTTAAATGTCGATGTCAGAGCTGGCTTGATATTCTCACCAGCTCGCTCGACATTCGCGTTTAATATTTGAATGTCGAAGTTAGAGCTGGCTCGATATCGGCACCAACTCGATATTCGCCTTTAATGTTTGAAAGTCGATTTCAGAGCTGGCTCGATATTCGCACCAGCTCGATATTTGCACTTAATATTTAATGTCGATCTCAGATTTGGCTCGGCATTGGCACCAGCTGGATATTCGCGTTTAATATTTGAATGTCGATCTCAGAGCTGGCTCGATATTCGAACCAGCTCTCTCTTCGCGTTTAATGTTTGAATGTTGATGTCAGAGCTGCCTCGATATTCTCACCTGCTCCATATTCGCGTTTAATGTTTGAATGTCGATGTCAGTGCAAGCTCGATATTCGCACCAGCTCGATAGTCACGTTTGATATTTGAATGTCGATGTAATAGCTGGCTCGATATTCGCACCATCTCGGTATTTGCGTTGAATGTTTGAATGTCGATCTCAGAGCTGCCTCGATATTCGCACCAGCTCGATATTCGCGTTGAATGTTTGAATTTCGATCATAGAGCTGGCACAATATTCGCACCAGCTGGATATTCGCCTTTTATATTTGAATGTTTATCTCAGAACTGGATCGATATTGGCACAAGCTCGATATTCGCGTTTAATGTTTGAATGTCGATCTCAGAGCTGGCTCGATATTCGCACCAGCTCGATATTCGCGTTTAATGTTTGAATGTCGATGTCAGGGCTGGCTCGATATTCGCACCAGCTCGATATTGGCGTTTAATGATTGATTGTCGTTGTCAGAGGTGGCTCGATATTCGCTCCAGCTCGATATTAGCGATTAGTGTTAGAATGTCGATGTCAGAGCTGGCTCGATATTTGCACCAGCTCGATATTCGCGTTGAATGTTTAAATGTCGATGTCAGAGCTGGCTGTACAGTGGCACCAGCTCGATATTCGCCTTTAATGATTAAATGTCGATCTCAGAGCTGGCTCGATATTCGCACCAGCCCGATATTCGCGCTTAATGTTTGTCTTTCAATCTCAGCGCTCTCACGATCTTGGCACCAGCTCGATATCCGCGTTTAATGCTTGAATTTCGATCTCAAACCTGGCTTGATATTGGCACCAGCTCGATATTCGCGTTTAATGTTTGAATGTCGCTGTCAGAGCTGGCTCGATATTCGAACCATCTCGATATTTGCGTTTAATGTTTGAATATCGATGTCAGAACTGGCTCGTTATCCGCACCAGCTCGACATTCGCGTTAAATGTTTGAATGTCGATATCAGAGCTTGCTCGATATTGGCACCAGCTCGATATTCGCGGTGAAATTTGAATGTCGATTTTAGAGCTGGCTTGATATTGGTATCAGCTCTATATTCGTGTTTAATGTTTAAATGTCGATGTCAGAGCTGTGTCAGAGCTTGCTCGTTATTTGCACCAGCTCGATATTCGCGTTTAATGTTTGAATGTCGATCTCGGAGCTGGCTTGATATTCGCACGAGCTTGATATTCGAGTTTAATGTTAAAATGTCGATGTCAGAGCTGGCTCGATATTGGCGAGCACCATTATTCGCACCATCTCGATAGTCACGTTTAATATTCGAATGTCGATGTAAGAGCTGTCTCAATATTCGCACCAGCTCGATAGTGACGTTTAATATTTGAATGTCTATGTCATAGCTGGCTCGATATTCGCACCAGCTCGATATTAGCGATTAGTGTTTGAATGTCGTTGTCAGAGGTGGCTCGATATTCGCTCCAGCTCGATATTCGCTCCAGCTCGATATTAGCGATTAGTGTTTGATTGTCGTTGTCAGAGGTGGCTCGATATTCGCTCCAGCTCGATATTCGCACCAGCTCGATATTCGCTCCAGCTTGATATTAGCGATTAGTGTTTGAATGTCGATGTCAGAGATGGCTCGATATTCGCACCAGCTCGATATTAGCGATTAGTGTTTGAATGTCGTTGTCAGAGGTGGCTCGATATTCGCGTTTAATGTTTGAATGTCGATCTCAGAGCTGGCTCGATATTCGCACCAGCTCGATATTAGCGATTAGTGTTTGAATGTCGTTGTCAGAGGTGGCTCGATATTCGCTCCAGCTCGATATTAGCGATTAGTGTTTGAATGTCGATGTCAGAGCTGGCTCGATATTCGCACCAGCTCGATATTAGCGATTAGTGTTTGAATGTCGTTGTCAGAGGTGGCTCGATATTCGCTCCAGCTCGATATTAGCGATTAGTGTTTGAATGTCGATGTCAGAGCTGGCTCGATATTCGCACCAGCTCGATATTAGCGTTGAATGTTTAAATGTCGATGTCAGAGCTGGCTGTACAGTGGCACCAGCTCGATATTCGCCTTTAATGATTAAATGTCGATCTCAGAGCTGGCTCGATATTCGCACCAGCCCGATATTCGCGCTTAATGTTTGTCTTTCAATCTCAGCGCTCTCACGATCTTGGCACCAGCTCGATATCCGCGTTTAATGCTTGAATTTCGATCTCAAACCTGGCTTGATATTGGCACCAGCTCGATATTCGCGTTTAATGTTTGAATGTCGATGTCAGAGCTGGCTCGATATTCGAACCAGCTCGATATTTGCGTTTAATGTTTGAATGTCGATGTCAGAACTGGCTCGTTATCCGCACCAGCTCGACATTCGCGTTAAATATTTGAATGTCGATGTCAGAGCTTGCTCGATATTCGCACCAGCTCGATATTCGCGGTGAAATTTGAATGTCGATTTTAGAGCTGGCTTGATATTGGTATCAGCTCTATATTCGTGTTTAATGTTTGAATGTCGATCTCAGAGCTGGCTCGATATTCGCACCAGCCCGATATTCGCGCTTAATGTTTGTCTTTCAATCTCAGCGCTCTCACGATCTTGGCACCAGCTCGATATCCGCGTTTAATGCTTGAATTTCGATCTCAAACCTGGCTTGATATTGGCACCAGCTCGATATTCGCGTTTAATGTTTGAATGTCGATGTCAGAGCTGGCTCGATATTCGAACCAGCTCGATATTTGCGTTTAATGTTTGAATGTCGATGTCAGAACTGGCTCGTTATCCGCACCAGCTCGACATTCGCGTTAAATATTTGAATGTCGATGTCAGAGCTTGCTCGATATTCGCACCAGCTCGATATTCGCGGTGAAATTTGAATGTCGATTTTAGAGCTGGCTTGATATTGGTATCAGCTCTATATTCGTGTTTAATGTTTGAATGTCGATGTCAGAGCTGTGTCAGAGCTGGCTCGTTATTTGCACCAGCTCGATATTCGCGTTTAATGTTTGAATGTCGATCTCGGAGCTGGCTCGATATTCGCTCGAGCTTGATATTCGACTTTAATGTTAAAATGTCGAAGTCAGAGCTGGCTCAATATTGGCGAGCACCATTATTCGCACCATCTCGATAGTCACGTTTAATATTCGAATGTCGATGTCAGAGCTGTCTCGATATTCGCACCAGCTCGATAGTGACGTTTAATATTTGAATGTCGATGTCATAGCTGGCTCGATATTCGCACCAGCTCGATATTCGCGTTTAATGTTTGAATGTCGATATCAGAGCTGGCTCGATCTTCGCACCAGCTCTATATTCGCACTTAATATTTGAATGTCGATGTCAGAGCTGGCTCGACATTTGCACCAGCGGGATATTCGCGATTAATGTTTGAATGTCGATCTCGGAGCTTGCTTGATATTCTCACCAGCTCGCTCTTCGCGTTGAATGTTTGAATGTCGATGTCAGAGCTGGCTCGATATTCGCACCTGCGTGATATTCGCGTTGAATGTTTGAATGTCGATGTCAGAACAGGCTTCATATTCGCACGAGCTCGATATTCGCGTTGATTGTTTAAATGGTCGATCTCAGATCTGACTGGATATTCGCACTAGCTCGATATTCGCGTTGAATGTTTGAATTTCGATCATAGAGCTGGCTCGTTATTCGCACCAGCTCGACATTCGCGTTAAATGTTTGAATGTCTATATCAGAGCTGGCTCGATATTCGCACCAACTCTATATTCGCGGTGAAATTTGAATGTAGATGTCAGAGCTGGCTTGATGTTGGTACCAGCTCGATATTCGCGTTTAATGTTTGAATGTCGATGTCAGAGCTGTGTCAGAGCTTGCTCGTTATTTGCACCAGCTCGATATTCGCGTTTAATGTTTGAATGTCGATCTCGGAGCTGGCTCGATATTCGCACGAGCTTGATATTCGAGTTTAATGTTAAAATGTCGATGTCAGAGCTGGCTCGATATTGGCGAGCTCCATTATTCGCACCATCTCGATAGTCACGTTTAATATTCGAATGTCGATGTCAGAGCTGTCTCAATATTCGCACCAGCTCGATAGTGACGTTTAATATTTGAATGTCTATGTCATAGCTGGCTCGATATTCGAACCAGCTCGATATTCGCGTTTAATGTTTGAATGTCTATGTCAGAGCTGGCTCGATATTCGCACCAGCTCGATATTTGCACTTAATATTTAATGTCGATCTCAGATTTGGCTCGGCATTGGCACCAGCTGGGTATTCGCGTTTAATGTTTGAATGTCGATCTCAGAGCTGGCTCGATATTCGAACCAGCTCTCTCTTCGCGTTTAATGTTTGAATGTTGATGTCAGAGCTGCCTCGATATTCTCACCTGCTCCATATTCGCGTTTAATGTTTGAATTTCGATGTCAGTGCAGGCTCGATATTCGCACCAGCTCGATTGTCACGTTTGATATTTGAATGTCGATGTAATAGCTGGCTCGATATTCGCACCATCTCGATATTTGCGTTTAATGTTTGAATGTCGATCTCAGACCTGCCTCGATATTCGCACCAGCTCGATATTCGCGTTGAATGTTTGAATTTCGATCATAGAGCTGTCACAATATTCGCACCAGCCCGATATTCGCCTTTTATATTTGAATGTTTATCTCAGAACTGGATCGATATTGGCACCAGCTCGATATTCGCGGTGAAATTTGAATGTCGATTTTAGAGCTGGCTTGATATTGGTATCAGCTCTATATTCGTGTTTAATGTTTGAATGTCGAGGTCAGAGCTGT
The DNA here is from genome assembly GCA_027627225.1 of Congeria kusceri. NCBI lineage: Eukaryota > Metazoa > Mollusca > Bivalvia > Myida > Dreissenidae > Congeria > Congeria kusceri. The sequence continues at coordinate 51,371,591 of CM051032.1, read as the reverse complement.
GTCAGAGCTGTCTCGTTATTTGCACCAGCTCGATATTCGCGTTTAATGTTTGAATGTCGATCTCGGAGCTGGCTTGATATTCGCACGAGCTTGATATTCGACTTTAATGTTAAAATGTCGATGTGAGAGCTGGCTCAATATTGGCGAGCTCCATTATTCGCACCATCTCGATAGTCACGTTTAATATTCGAATGTCGATGTCAGAGCTGTCTCGATATTCGCACCAGCTCGATAGTGGCGTTTAATATTTGAATGTCGATGTCATAGCTGGCTCGATATTCGCACCAGCTCGATATTCGCGTTTAATGTTTGAATGTCGATATCAGAGCTGGCTCGATATTCGCACCAGCTCTATATTCGCACTTAATATTTGAATGTCGATGTCAGAGCTGGCTCGACATTTGCACCATCGGGATATTCGCGATTAATGTTTGAATGTCGATCTCGGAGCTTGCTTGATATTCTCACCAGCTCGCTCTTCGCGTTTAATGTTTGAATGTCGATGTCAGAGCTGGCTCGATATTCGCATCTGCGTGATATTCGCGTTGAATGTTGGAATGTCGATGTCAGAACAGGCTTCATATTCGCACGAGCTAGATATTCGCGTTGATTGTTTAAATGGTCGATCTCAGATCTGACTGGATATTCGCACTAGCTCGATATTCGCGTTGAATGTTTGAATTTCGATCATAGAGCTGGCTCGTTATTCGCACCAGCTCGACATTCGCGTTAAATGTTTGAATGTCTATATCAGAGCTGGCTCGATATTCGCACCAACTCTATATTCGCGGTGAAATTTGAATGTAGATGTCAGAGCTGGCTTGATGTTGGTACCAGCTCGATATTCGCGTTTAATGTTTGAATGTCGATGTCAGAGCTGTGTCAGAGCTGGCTCGTTATTTGCACCAGCTCGATATTCGCGTTTAATGTTTGAATGTCGATCTCGGAGCTGGCTCGATATTCGCACGAGCTCGATTTTCGTGTTTAATGTTCGAATGTCGTTGTCAGAGCTGTCTCGATATTCGCACCATCTCGATAGTCACGTTTAATATTTGAATGGTCGATCTCAGAGCTGGCTCGATATTCGCACCAGCTCGATATTCGCGTTTAATGTTTCAATGTCGATATCAGAGCTGGCTCGATATTCGCACCAGCTCTATATTCGCACTTAATATTTGAATGTCGATCTCAGAGCTGGCTCGACATTTGCTACAGCTGGATATTCGCGTTTAATGTTTGAATGTCGATCTCGGAGCTGGCTGGATATTCGCACCAGCTCGCTCTTCGCGTTTAATGTTTGAATGTTGATGTCAGAGCTGGCTCGATATTCGCACCTGCTTGATATTCGCGTTGAGTGTTTGAATGTCGATGTCAGACCAGGGTCGTTATTCGCACCAGCTCGATATTCGCGTTTAATGTTTGAATGTCGATGTCAGAGCAGGCTTAATATTCGCACCAGCTCGATAGTCACGTTTAATATTTGAATGGTCGATCTCAGAGCTGACTGGATATTCGCATTAGCTCGATATTCGCGTTGAATGTTTGAATTTTGATCATTGAGCTGGCACGATATTCGCAAAAGCTCGATATTCTCGTTTAATGTTTGAATGTTTATCTCTTAACTGGATCAATATTCGCCCCAGCTCGATATTCGCGTTTAATGTTTGAATGTCGATCTCAGAAGTGGCTCGATATGCGCACCAGCTCGATATTCGCGTTTAATGTTTGAATCTCGATGTCAGAGCTGGCATGATAATCGCACCAGCTCGATATTGGCGTTTAATATTTGATTGCCGATGTCAGAGCTGGCTCGGTATTCGCACCAGCTCGATATTAGCTATTAATGTTTGAATGTCGATGTCAGAGCTGGCTCGATATTCGCACGAGCTCGATATTCGCGGTGAATGTTTAAATGTCGATGTCAGAGCTCTCTTGATCGTGGCACCATCTCGATATTCGCGTTTAATGTTTGAATGTCGATCTCAGAGCTGGCTCGATATTCGCACCAGCTCGATATTCGCGTTTAATGTTTGAATGTCGATCTCAGAGCTGGCTCGATATTCGCACCAGCTCGATATGCTCGCTTTATGTTTGAATTTCAATCTCGGCGCTGGCTCGATATTGGCACCAGCTCGATATCCGCGTTTAATGCTTGAATGCGATCTCAAACCTGGCTTGATATTGGCACCAGGTCAATATTCGCGTTTAATATTTGAATGTCGATGTCAGAGCTGGCTCGATATTTGCGTCAGCTCGATATTCGCGTTAAATGTTTGAATGTCGATGTCAGAGCAGGCTCGATATTCGCACCAGCTCGATATTCGTTGTTAAATTTGAATGTCGATATCAGAGCTGGCTTGATATTGGTACCAGCTCGATATTCGCGTTTAATGTTTGAATGTCGATGTCAGAGCTGTGTCAGAGCTGGCTCGTTATTTGCACCAGCTCGATATTCGCGTTTAACGTTTGAATGTTGATCTCAGAGCTGGCTCGATATTCGCACCAGCTCGATATTCGCGTTTAATGTTTGAATGTTGATCTCAGAGCTGGCTCGATATTCGCACCAGCTCGATATTCGCGTTTAATGTTAGAATGTCGATGTCAGAGATGGCTCTATATTCGCACCAGCTCGATATTCTCGTTGAATGTGTGAAAGTCGATGTCAGAGCTGGCTCGATATTCGCACCAGCTTGATATTCGCGTTTAATGTTTGAATGTCGATGTCAGAGCTGGCTCGATATTCGCACCAGCTCGATATTCGCGTTTGATATTTGAATGTCGATGTCAGAGCTGGCTCAATATTCACAGCAGCTCGATATTCGAATTTTGATCTTCGATTTTCGATGCCATTGCCAACTTCACACACCTGCATATTTCTCACTTTGTCGGACAATGTGAATGCGTTATGCATTTCGCTCCGCTGACGAATCTATAGATTCTTCGCAATATTATTCATTTCCTGTGATAATTGTATCATGTATAAGATAATGCATATTTTGGAACATGTGATATACACCGTGTGGAAGGTGTGGGACACACTGTTATACTTCACAAGGGCAAATAGCTTTGTCTTCCATTACCCGCTGTGTGAATGTACAGATGTGAAAATTGGACCATTGAATCACATCGATATTACTTACCAGTGTGCAAGGAAAACAAGTAAATCATGTAACTGGTGTCAGTACAGGAAACAAAAATTTATCCGCGGGCGACGGTGCAACTTCGACGTTGTTATTTTTTTTTATTTTCAGAGAGTTTTCATAGTTTTGCTGTATTCAATAACCGTGATATATGATCGGTAAATGGTGAGCAGAGCCAAATATGCAAGCTAACCGTGAAGTAAGTTGCGTGCAGTATATTGACAAATAGTTGTAATTTATACGCACGCTACATATTGCACAGAACGATTGCGCTGAGTGAATATATTGCGACAGCATGCCAAGCATGTCAGACATCACGTGACGTCCAGGAACTGTCCATTGGATCAGCATCGTAGAAAGTTGCGATGTGATTGGTAAATATGGTATAAAACACGTGTAGCACCCTTTCACATCAATACGTTAATTATTTAATCTCGCCCTGTGGGCTCGTTGAACAACTACCATATTTCGGTCAAAGTGTGCTTCAACTATTAAAAATAGACACGCAAAATAATCACACAAGTTCGTGTGGTCACATTTGTCAAGTGCGATATCTGCAGTAAATAATCATTAACATGTCGCGTTGTCGCATCCTTGCCGCTTAGTAAAGAGCATAATGTATCTGGCGTAATAAGGATTCCGTATTTATTGTCTATCAGTCCTAGTTTAAATCATAAATAAACCCTTTTAAAACCACGAATACATAACCTAATGCCTGCCCAGTGAGGAATTTCGTCCTTTGGTCCAAATAAATAACAAAAGGTAGACATGGCAATTACTGGAAATACTTCACTGCACCCATGTAACTGTTATACTCGTGGCAGTGACAGTAATAAACATGGTTTCTCAATACATCGACACGCCCTGCCACATATTTAGGAGTGATTTCTTACTAGTATTTGCGTTATTTGTATTCACTCTGATAGTTATTTAAGAACAGTTGTTTCATGTCATGCACCACACTGATCTGTCCATAACCTGGTGTAAGACACCAAATGCGCGTATGACAACCACCCTGACGGGTGTTTGGTTTCTTCATTGTGCTGATTGATAATTTGTTGAATATTTGGTACAATATGTTTTAAGTTAGAATGTAGTTAGCCTGACACCAAATAATGGTATCCGTTATTTGGTATGCATTCTTTCATCACATCTTACCGTATGTGATACCGCCTATATGGATAGATATATTATATTTTCGCTGGTGTGGTTTTGGTCCTTGGTACGTTGATATATCCAGTTTATTACACCAATACAAATGTTAATTATTATTAAAAATGCAGATAAATTATGTGTACGTTTCACTCGTTCTATGATACTAGTATATTTTGATATTTAATTAGTAGTAATATACGAGTATACAAACACAAGTTTCAATTAGGAAACAAGGACATTAGGGGCAATCAAAAATTATTGTGTATGCTTACATTTATATGCTGCAGATTTTTTTTTGTAACAAACAAGTTAAATATAACGAATCACGTTATCTTCGTTAAAAGTGATTCATTACGTAAATCGCGTGTATTTTATTCCAAACTGTTAATGACCTTGAAATGGAACCCGGAAGTATTCCTAGTGCGGTTTCTGTATTATTTTTGTTCGTTTGTTGGAAATTGTCGATGTTAATTCGACTCGTTTGGAAATTTTTCATCTTAGAAAGATATTAACATACTCACCATTGATTAACATATACTCGTTTCATGGTTGATTTAAAAAACAAAACAAATATTGCTTATTCTGATGTAATAATCAATAATTTTATATTGACTAAAAGTGTTGTATTTAAGTTTAAAAAAAAGAGTATATACATAATTTAACATCGTACACATATTACTCAACGATCATTCTGTGACTTAAATACAATGATCATAATTGTCTCCCTTTGTCTATATGAGGTGCATTGAGTCTTTATATTTAGTGTGGAAAATGTAACTATTATGTATTTTTCATTGCGATTAGTCGCATAACCCGTTTATCGGCTAGATGAACTTTAAATATACCAGTTCTTGGAGCATAAACATTATATGTCAGTTATCGCAGTCCTTTATGACTATACACCTTCAAAAATCATTATAAATTTACACCACTTTTAATTCCTAGAGAAAATGTGCTACAATATTTTATTTTCGTTATTACACTCAGATAAGCCAAAACATCAAACTCAGCTAAGACTGCTCATGAAAATATAGTAAATGTATTGATGAACATACGACGAGAATGAAAGTTATAATGTCCTTGTTGAACCAATGTAAAATTGTGCACAACAAGCACTAGCGCGTATGATTTATAGCTCATAACTGAACATAAATAAACACATACTCTGATATAATAGTTTGTCAAAAGGCACGCTACCGTTAAATAGCATCATGAACAAATCATTCTATCACCACGTGTCGGGTTTATGTTGAAATGTCCCCAATGAAGTCGTGGGTATGAATTGAGTCTTGATTTATGGGAATCGTAAACCAGAAACAAACTTGTAACGCTCAATAGCTAAAAAAAACATACGTACAAATAATGAAACTAGAGGACATTAAAACTATAATACAAATGGCTTATTATCCGAAAAGCATGATTACTTTCACTACACATTACACTATAATGGCACCGTTTTATACAACGCCCCAACTGATTTTAAAATTTCAGGCTTTGAGAGAATTCGAAAAAAACACATTAATGCATGTATTAGTTAAATATGTGTATGGAGTAAAAAAGACTATGAACAAATACACGACCGCCTATTGAACGCCGGCACTGTCCTCTGTCTTACATTTTTATTACATTATGATCTTTCTTTATTATGTTATGTGGATACAACTCACTAAAGCTCGCCCTATTTTCATTTTCTAAGCCTCACCGGATAAAGTTTCTTCATTCCGGCACCAACCATGTATTCTCTATATATGCTGTAAACATTTCTTTATATGATGTGGATTTATTCTTTATATGATGTGGATACTTCTTTATATGCTGTGATCATTTCTTTATATGATGTGTACATTTCTTAACATGAAGTGGATATGTCTTTATATGCTGTGGTCATTTCTTTATATGATGCGGACATTTCTTTATATAATGTGGACATTTCTTTATATGATGTGGATATGTCTTTGTATGCTGTGATCTTTTCTTTATATGATGTTGGCATTTCTTTATGCGATGTGGACATTTCTTAATATAATGATGTGGATATGTCTTTATATTCTGTGTTCTTTTTTTATATGATGTGAACATTTCTTTATTTGATGTGGACAATTCTTTATATGATGTGAACATTTCTTGATAGGATGTGGATATGTCTTTATATGCTGTGGTCTTTTCTTTATATGCTGTGGACATTTCTTTATATGCTGTGGACATTTCTATATATGAGTTGGATACTGCTTTATATACTGTGGATATTTCTTTATATACTGTGGATATTTCTTTATATAGTGTGGATATTTCTTTATATGATGTGGATACTACTTTATATGCTGTGGACATTTCTTTATATGATGTGGATACTACTTTATATGCTGTGGACATTTCTTTATATGATGTGGATACTTCTTTATATGCTGTGGACATTTCTTTATATGATGTGGATACTTCTTTATATGCTGTGAACATTTCTTTATATGCTGTGGATATTTTTTTATATGCTGTGGACATTTCTTTATATGATGTGGATACTTTTTTTATATGCTGTGGGCATTTCTTTATAAGCTGTAGACATTTCTTTATATGATGTGGATACTTCTTTATATGATGTGGGTTTTCTTTATATCATGTGGATATGTCTTTATATCATGTGGGCATTTCTTTATATGTAATGGACATTTGTTAATATGATGTCGACCTTTCTTTATATGCTGTGAACTTTTCTTTATTATGATGTGGACATTTTGTTATATCATGTTGATACTTCTTTATATGTGTATATTTCTTTATATGCTGTGGATACTTCTTTATATTCTGTGGATATTTCTGTACATGCTGTGGACATTTCTTTATATATGTGGATTTTTTTTTTTATGATGTGGATACTTCTTTATATGCTGTGATCTTTTCTTTATATGATGTGGACATTTCTTTTTATGATGTGACATTTGTTAAATGCTGTGGACATTTCTTTATATGCTGTGGATATTTCTTTATATGATGTGGATATTTCTTTATATGATGTAGGTATATCTTTATATGATTTGGACATTTCTTTATATGATGTGGATACTTCTTACCGTGGGATATTCGAAAACAAAGTATCAAACAAAATTGATTCTAACACGATCTTAGTCATCCTCGGTAACCCAGGGTTGATTCATTACGTATACTACATTTATCATAGAGTGTAACGGCATATCACACGTGAGTATTCGACGATGGATCTTAGTGTGTATTTTAAAGCTATTGAATGAAAACTATATTTTTTTCTATACTCTGCCCATTTTTTTTTTTACAAAGTACAATCACACGCACGTTTCAGTGACGTCAATGAATAGTAACAAACAATATGACGTTAACTTTATTCATGAAAATGAGCAAACGGCATCCGATTCATTTATAAAAGTCAAATATCAATATGACGCCATGTTATTGATACTATAGTGATAGTAACAGTAACTAACAATTAAATTTTCAATAACGTTTACGTATTTAATACGCATTTTTGTTTCAATTCATTACAGAGAAACAGTAAGTTTGTTACAATTTTTCTAGTGCGCGTTTAAATACGTTAAACACGTGCATTTTACTGTAAAATTTCCGTGAATTCTCCAGAACTAGTTTCAATACATTAGACTACGTCCATAATTATTGCAGAATAACCCATACTTTCTTTCTTTGTCTATTGAAAATAAGCCTCGCGTCATTTTAGAATTTAAAATATACCTGTCTCACAAACATCCAACCAATGTTATTTAGAAAATTGAAACAGTCCAAAGAACATATTCTGAGAGATATAGCAGGATGTTGTGCTATCCGTTTTTTTTCGTGACGTGCCTCTTTCGACAGGAACAACAATACACAGATGGATACATTTTCATATTCAACGACTGTAATAGACTGTGATTGAATCCCTCAATTAAAAGCATCTAAAGGACAAAAAAATTGATTTACCAAATTATTGTTAAATTATTTTTCTAAACAACACGGATGCCCCCCCCCCCCCCAACCTATGCAGCTCTTTCTACATGATAAAGCTTAAGAATATGCATACCAATTATCTTTTATATTGTAAAATTATAAGACGGTTAAGGTACCATCTTATAATACTTATCACTTTTTAAAGTGTTACAAGGTAATTTGAAAATCCTTCAATGCCGGTCTAAATTATGCTTTGGATATACTCAATAGTTTTCATTCTAATATTTGACCTTTGAGTGTGACATTGACCTTGGATCTAGGTATTGCATGTGACACACATTCTTATAATGCTTATCACGTTTGCCAAGTTATTTGAAAATCGTTCAATTCCAGACACATTTATGCTCTGGATATACTCAAAAGGCATTCATTTATATATGTAACCTTTGAGTGTGACCTTGACCATGGACTAATTGACCTGGTTATTGTGCCTGTAACACCCTCCCATAAAATAAACTCTTTTGCCAAGTAATTTAAAAATCATTCAATGCTGGAAAAAAAATAGGCTTAGGCCCCAACCCAAGAACATTTTATTGGCGTTGTCAGATATTTTGTGTGTTTTATTTATGTTTTTAAATAATTAAATGTATTTTGGTTAAATAAGTGTTTAGTTTTAATAGAATCAACTTTAAAACAATGTTTAAGGATATTACAGATATGTTTTGAATAGGAATTCATTTTAGAATCTTCAAGTTGACCATTTACAAAATAAATAAATAATTAAAAAAAATAAATCCCTGCCTTCCTAACCTAATTTTTTGATCATGTAACAGTTAAACATGAAACAAACATATTTTTTACGCCTTACAGCCGTTAAAATCTGGATGAAAATTATTCATGTGTAATTTTTTGTAAATAAGAATACGCGAAATTAAAGTGCGCACAATATTACATTAATCCTGTTTAGCCTTCAATATTACGACCCACAATGGCCCGTAGTTAAGTGCTTCCCGCCTAGACGCATGCACATATCCGGTGTTGACGCACAATAGCACCCCCACTCAAAGACCCCATCATCATAATAAAGAATGCACACCATATAAAGAAATGTGCACATCATATAAAGAAATATGCACATAATATAAAGAAATGTGCACTTCATATAAAGAAATGTGCACATCATTTAAAGAAATATGCACAAGATATTAAGGAATATATAAAGAAGTATCCACAACATAAAAAAAAATGTCCACATCCTATAAAGATAAATCCACAGCATATAAAGAAATTTCCACATCATATAAAGAAATATCCACATAATATAAAGAAATATCCACACCATATAAATAAAAAACCACAGCATATAAATGAGTATTCACAGCATATAAAGAAATGCCCACATCATAAAAAAAAATATGCACATCGTAAAAAGAAATATCCACATCATATAAAGACATATCTACATGAAATAAAGTAGAAACCGCATCATATAAAGAAGTATCCACATTGTATAAAGAAAAATCCACATCATATAAAGAAGTATCCACATCATATAATCATATAAAGAAAAATCCACATAATATAACCGCCCTACATAAAATATTTTGTTAATACAGTTTTGTTTTGTTGTACTAAGGTAGGGATAAAATGAAACTGCAGCTTTATTAGCAGCAGAAAAAAAACGCATATTAAAAACATTTATTTGATGCCAATTATACTGTGGTCATAGCCTTTGAACGGTCTCTACATCATATGCACTGGAGCCTTAAACATATCGTCAACTGAACACTTGAACGGTCGCTACATCATATGCTCTGGAGCCTTAAACATATCGTCACCTGAACACTTGAACGGTCGCTACATCATATGCTCTGGAGCCTTAAACATATCGTCACCTGAACACTTGAACGGTCGCTACATCATATGCTCTGGAGCCTTAAACATATCGTCACCTGAACACTTGAACGGTCTCTACATCATATGCACTGGAGCCTTAAACATATCGTCACCTGAACACTTGAACGGTCGCTACATCATATGCACTGGAGCCTTAAACATATCGTCACCTGAACACTTGAACGGTCGCAACATCATATGCACTGGAGCCTTAAACATATCGTCACCTGAACCTTGCCACAGAATTAATTAACACAATACATATTAACCGCATAACGACGTAACTCAAAATAGAGTAAAAGAAGAAAATACTTGAACGCAACATTGAATTAATATTATAATGTTACGACTTGAACGATAGAAGCAGGAGAGCAACTGAGGCAGTTCAATTACATTAGCCTCGTGGTTTAAATTAAACTTTATATGCATGTGTAAATCAGGAGTTGCGATAATTTGGAATACGTATATGCAGGTATTCAAATTCAGTACGCACCATTAATTTTAATGTTAGTTAAGATTTGAAATTCGCACCTGATTACCGAAGAAGTGTTATTTTCAAAAATATATTTATGTAAGCACGTGAACGTTCACCATACTTATGATGGTATATTTATGTTGTTAGATATACATCCTTGTTTTATGTGGTCAATATTAAACTAATTACCAAAGATTGGTGCATCTGCACTCAGCGTCTACTAATTGGGAATAACTTTGAAATTGCACAATGATCGTCCATTTAGGACATATATTTGTTTTGGCCGATGTATTACCTACTTTGATTAGGTTGAATAAAAGTTGCCTTTACTTTATTGCAACTTCATAATCCATGAATTCGGACTGGAAAATTAACGACTTCCTTGCGTACGTTTGTTGGCGAATTACAAGTTGATCCACAGGGTGATGTTTGTTTTATCCTGGCAGTGTCGTCTAGCCGACGTACACCCACATCCAATAACTATCAATCGGTTTTGGCGCTTTCAATTGTCCTTCTGGGAGTATGATCAGTGTCCAGATGCGATTCTGCAATTTGATTAATTGCAGAAAAACAATATGGATTTAGATAACAGTGCAATGCACTCTGTTCATCAAAAGTCTGCTGAAAGAAGAATGTCGAGTCTGTTGTACTAAAAATAACAATTTGAAACGTATATCGAACTAAAGTTGGACATCGAAGAATATACATGATATGAGTAAATGAATCTATTTAACCGTGGTTCTGGTTTAAGTAGCGTCACATAGGTTCCTCTGCGCCTTATTTTGTCGTTATATATAATGTAAATATGTTCACAATATATTTTCTCAACGGCTTTTATCGATGATCAATTGTATTAATACGCGGATGTTTCGGAGGATTTAATGAAGATCATTGATTTGATATGCTTTGACCGTGAACAGATCCCAACGCTTTATATATATGTAGTTGAGTATTGTCCGCGAGTTTTTTTTTTATATCTTAGTATGGTTATTATATATCTTTTTTTTTCGCAAAAACCGATAATATTTAACACCTTTTGACCGAATAAATTTGATATATTTGATGTCTCAAAAATACGTTCATGTTATCAGTAAATGACAATATACACAGGTAACACAACAGTATTCGCTTACATGCTTATATTTTTGCAAACCACTGGTCTAGTTATTTATGCTTGAATATACAAGTATCAACTTTTACATCTTTATAAGCTGCGTTCGATTGTATTTGACAACTTTAAAACATTGTGCTAGGAAGAAATACTACACTCGCCCTGTTTCCCATTATGTGGTCCTCATATGTTTTGTTATTACAAATAACACTGTAATACATGTTTTAATTTCATTTCAATTTTCTATTGAAAACTATATAATTCAAATGTTATCTGATTGATACACGCCCAGTGACAACTCACCTGCAATGATTAATGACACGGCCATATTTCTGGAGTCGAATAACATAAGGAATACCTCTGGTGACATTGACAAACGGATTATATTTTGAAAAAAAAGAAGTTGAATAATCAAATTAAAATTATCAAACGTGCAACATCAGTACCTGTATAATGCTTACTTAACTGTACTTAAATATATTCACTTGTGACACTCTACTATTTATATTTTATTGATGTTTCATTTGCCGAGGCGTTTTTTTAAACGTGTTATCAACAAACCAGTGTAGAATTGAGTACAGTTTGTAGTTGTGTACATATCATCATCATCCTCGTCGTTGTCGTCATCATTAAATTATTATCATCGTCATCATCGTCATCATCGTCATCATCGTCATCATAATCATCCTCGTCGTCATCCTCGTCATAATCGTCGACCTCATCATTATTTTCATATTCATTGTCGCCGTCATTATAATCAACACTGTAAACATCACGAAGTCTTTGTATTCAGGCTTGAAATAAATGTTTACATTATATGTTACAAAAATTAGAACCTTTACTGTTCTGTTGTCTTGGAATGTGAAGTACTAATGTTACAAATCTAAACCCGCATAATGAATTAATGAATAGAATCTAACGCAAACAAATAAAATGTATACGTTTACTCGTAAAAGTAACATAAACAAAAGCAACTACGACGTTAAAGCGTGTACTGGACAATTAAAACGTTATTGAGGGGATGAGCAGTTATTTTAAATAAATTGAAATAAATAGGTAATCTCATCTGCAAAAATTAAACACATAATGTATATACAAACCAATATTTGTTACATATTGATTTATTCGTATATATATATTTTTGGCGATTTAATCTCCATTACAGTCTTATAGCAATGCACTTGGTGATTGTTGTTTGGATTAAGATTTACGAGAAGCGAAATATTTCAACAATAATCAACACGTCAATTATGCCGTGTCATCGTCAGAAGTGGATTTCACTTTGTTATCGTTTTGCTATGGGTGTTTAGGGTTTTAATAAAAGCTAAAACACGTCAGGAATGGTTGTTAACATCTTGTTTTTCTGAGATGTAATCATTAATGGCAATTTTTCAAGGCTCCTTAATAATATCATCCTTTTTAAATTGTCATAATATATGAGGTTTTTAAGCTATAAAGTACGCTTTGCTGCCTTTTGCACAGTCACTGTACGATGTAATTTTGGAGAGCTGTATTCGTTGACAGAAAATGTATTGTACCGCGATATCTGATTCGGCTATCTGGCAAAAATATTAGCACCCCCAAGTTTGTGGTCGTATTTCAAAAGTATCAGGTTATGTAATTATCAAGCAAATCGCAAAAGTGGCAGTAGATGTACTTAACATTATCTGTCCCTAAACTAGTTTTACAGTGTTTTTATTTTTTCGCTTGATTAATAACGTAGACACAAAGTCGTTGGTGACGAAGTTATTTTGCAATGCTCTATGTGGCCTTTACCAAGTAGTATTTTAAGCATAAATGCGTCAACTTGTTCTGCTAATTACTGATAATAGTATTGTTAAGATGCACGTTTCGCTTTGATAATAATCAAGTAACTAACAACATTAGCATTCCAAAAGTCTGTTTTCAATGGTTTGGCAAAATATACATGTGTGTTTCGGTTGGGATATAGAACTCGTTTGTTAAAACAAGTGTCCTGCTATGTTAGGTTGAAGGGGTATCGAACTCGTTTGTTAGAACAAGCGTCCTGATATGTTAATTTGAATGGATATCGAACTCGTCTGTTAAAACAAGTGTCCTGCTATGTTAGGTTAAAGAGATATTGACTCGTTTGTTAGAACATTAGCATTCCAGAATTCTAACTGTTTTCAATGGTTTTGCAAAATATATTTCGGTTTCGACTTTACAATCAAACAGAAACCCTGTAATGATATGATGTTTGGACTTATGGTGTTGCCATGCACATTGGTTATGTATCATTTGATCGTACATAAAAATTTGTAACCCTCAACACATATTATGTAACAGGTAAACAAATCGTGTGCGTACGTAGCATAAAAATTCCCATTTTGCAAAAGAGGCGTCACATAAACTGTCAGTTTTACCACATATTTGTTGTGATTTTATTGTTAGACCAGTATTGTTCAGATAGTTACAATACTATGTATATTGGAATAGAACAACGCAACCGAAGCGTGGGGCGAATCGAACATAAATACCATTTATCAAGTTTAATAGGAATGTTTGTGTGCATATTTTTTAAGAAGATCCGCTTAACACATGGTCTATGAGAAATTTTGTTCTTATTAATGGAGATTTGAACGGTGGGGGAGGGGGGGGGGGGGGCGAAGCAACAAGGTTTTAAGAAAAAAAAAGGTTTCACGTAGGTGGTTTAGTGCAAAGTGTACTTCCATTCGAAAAAGATATACACACGTACTGGTATTTGCACCGGAACCCGTGAACTGACCTTTTATGAATTGGATCGGCCGCAAGATGAAGCTCACGCCGGCATTCTTACGGATTCGTAGAGAATATAAGAATAATGAAACTCCAGAGACATCAGTCGGAGAGAAACCCTTATTAACATCCTCTGGTCATTTCTTTGAGGCAAGTGACTAATTGCTTATTCAATACAGGACAATGCTTATTCAACACAACACAAAACATAAACAATATTAAAACTGGGGTCACCGCCTTGGAAAGGCTAGTGCAAAGCATTGAGGGGTATAAACCGGTTTAAGGGCATGCCGGACCTCACACTTATGTGAAAGCATAAGTACGCTTTTTAAAATAATAAAACTCCTAAAGTCTATCGTTGTTTTATGTATGGTATTATTTGCGTTATGCAGCTTTATTCTGGTAAAACCTTTTATATCACAATAATCTGAACATTTACTGTTTTTATTTTTAATAATTAAATGTGTAAAACCATGAAATATATTGTTTATTGCTCTATCTATTGGAATTATATTATGTAAAATGGAGATCTAGAACAAAATAGTGTAGCGCGGGTTATATTACGGAACAGCATCAGTTCACAGTGTCCACACACTCTCCATCGTTCTCCAGTCAAATGTTAGAATCCCAATTATTATGTTGCTGTTTGTAAAATTATGCTTAAATAAAAGGTCCCAAAACATCAATTGGTAATGATACAAGAAAATCATACAACGGTGTTATTTCATAATTAAGTTATTATAAAATGAGATATTTGAGATACTGTAGACGTCGAAAATTCGCTGTAGATTTTAAAATGGTTACTGTTTGTCGGTGAAAAATGAATTGGTCACTGCTGTGTTAAAAATATGGTCCCAGGTATACCAGCTGTGTATGTTACTTTGCTGTATTTTGTACTCAATGCGTATCCACAAACACAGCATTTACATTGATTTCCGTAACCATGTATCCATGGCTGATATACCGCGCCATTACTGACATGTATTGTGCTAGCTGTGAACTATATTATCAAGCCGTATGCCATAAGGGTATAGAGATTCAAGCCCATTAGTTCTTGTCTATGCGACGTACTCAGATTCTTTGGCAGACACCTTCGCAATGGGACTGCATACAAAGACAAAAATATGCCAATTGCTTTGGACCTGAAACGACCTCTAAGATACACGTGTGCTGCAATCACGTGTTGCAAATGTCACGTTGGTAACCCACAGCAAAGAATAAACCTATCGCATAAATAGGTGTTTGAAAAGGTATATCCCCATTGAATTGTTTATACCTGACCCTTTTTCACAAAACGCCTTAGGGAAAACTTAAGAAAATGTCTTGAATTCATTATATCTTTCACAGTTTCATGTATAAGAAGTTTACTTTGAAATGTTTTTAAATAGTAAATACTGCTTAGATGTTTAGAATTTTTTTTTTTTTTTGTAATCAGAAATCATTGGATTTCACAAAGAAAATTTGATGTGTAATTTTAAAGTAAATCTTATGTGAAGATTTCCCTAAGGAGCTAGGTGAATATCGGCCCATGTTAGTTTGGTTAAAGTACTTTCAGAATGGTCGCATGTTGTTGGCGATAGAAAACGGTCATGTGGTCAGGCAATACACGTTTCCACAAATGTCAATCATATGCAAATCCATCTGCAATTTTATGTAAACATTGCACTTAGATATCACATGTTGTTGTTGTTGTTTTTTTTTTTTTTTTTTTTTTTTTTGTTTTTTTTTAAAGAACGCGTGGTAAAGCATGTGGTGTGTTTGTGATGTTCTATGAATGGAAATTAGTCCGTTAAAAATAGATTGGAGGAGTTTAAACTGTTTTTGGCAAAGCCTGGAAAATTATATTGGTATTAAAGAACTTTCAAACCTAAAGTGAGTACCAGTCTTGCAGTAAATTGATGTCCTCGTACTATTGTATGGTCTGTATATTTCAAATAAGCATTGTGTTGGCATACACACCAACACAACATAACCAGATTCAATATTCAAACAGAAAAACGTGGAAATTCCACGAAAACCAAAGTTTTCTAACGCAATGCATGAAAGTTAGTACTATAATAAATATAGAAACGTGGCCATGCCACGGAACCAGGTTTTTATTCTGAGCTGATCTGAATCTCGAATTAATTGAGTATGGTTTCATATGAATTAAATAATTGTATTTATAGAAACTATTTACAGTTAAGTTGAAGCCAAGCAATACGAAGGAAAATTTACTGCAACACTTGAAATGAGCGGAAACTGTTTTTGCTATTTTTACTAATGGTGACCTTGACCATGACCCCACCTATCTAATATGAAATCCCAAGCGAGTTTTCGATATACGGTATCTATTATGAGGTTTCATTTAACTATCCTAATTCATTCTCGAGTTATTGAATGGAAACCGTTTTTGTATTTTTAGTTACAGTGACCCTGATCTTCTTTCCCATATGCGATCTAAAGTGAGGTACCGCTATAGCTATGTAAGAGGTTTCTTTACAATGTCTCAATGTGTTCTTGAGTTACTGAGCAGAAACTGTATTTCTGTTTTTAGTAATGGTGTCATTGACCTTCACTCGACCTATATGCAATCCCAAGCGAGGGTTGATATATCTTGATATATATATGTATGAAGTTTAATTTAAATATCTAAATTCGTTCTCGAGTTTTTGAACGGAAACCCCAGTTGGATGCCACCCGCCTCCAGCCGCCCACCGCCCTCCCCTGACCAACGACATACCCCACTCTAATATCCCTTTTGTTTTTAAAAACGTACTCAACCTGTCGATCTGTCTTGCTGAACCGATTTAGCGCCGACAGAACTAGGGTGACAAGTAGAAATTACTATATTACCAATATTATATTATACTTATATGTGGTGTATATGAAGTTAGAGAAACATTATGAAGTTAAAACATTTTATGTAGATCTCTTGTAAAATTGTTAAATACACAGTTGATAACAATGGCAATCCAACTGCTTAGACGTGTACTCACCAACCATTAAGTTGGAAAAGATTTCATGTGTTAGTGAAACTTCCAGTGTTCATTCTGGGCCGAGTTGCACGTGGGCCAACGGCCCATCAGCCACAAAATCAGTGCGCCATTTAATGATTTTCTTGGGGGTGGGGGCGACATACTTTATCATATTTTTCATGTTACTTTTATTATGTTTTTTTTTGCAAATGTCAGAAACATAAAATTACTCTTATCTTTGCACGATAACCACGAAAATGTCTCTAACAATCCTTTCTACAATATGTAACCATCAACCTTTGTGGAGGATTATCAGTTTGCTCACCCAAACTTCCAGACGAAGTATGGCACTATGGATAAGGCAAGATCAACGGATGTTTTCTCGCCCTCATTTTCCACAGTGTTCTCATTTTGCCTAGGAATTTTTGTGGAAAATACAAAATATTTTGTCCCTCAATGCTCTCATTTTGCTTCGACATCGTTTGTTCCTTATTAAAATCAACTTAAACCGCATGTAAATTTCAGACAGCACTGGTAACAATTAGTGATGATGTAAGCGAGGTCAAATGGCGCGTGACCTTTATCGACCAATAAAATCACTAGTTATAAAACAGTGCGCGCGCGGTAGCCTAGCAATGGTTAATTTCCACTAACAATCCGGCTATGCGATTTTTACAATTCGCAATACGATTTTCAATCATTTTCATGCAAAAAACAATCGCCCGCAATTGGAATTTTTGATGCGCCCAAATTGCCCACTGAGAGTATTTTTGTTGCGCCCATTTTTTTTTTGCGGGAATCCCGCGAAGGCGCAGCCCAGCATGAACACTGGTGGAACACACATATGTGGTAGTTTCTAGTGTTTTTCGAACGATGTTGCAAATAGTATTTCTGTTTGTTTTATAACTGTGATATATACACTATATGTAGTGCGTGACACATGGACGGGCAATTACTTGTTTTCATAAAAAAATTAGCTAGGGTATTGATAGTTAATTGTTTAATACAAACTTTCATTTATTGTATTTATATACTTATACAATTCTATATTTCAATTTTAAACGTATAGAAGTAAAAAAAGTATCCAGAGCAACACGATCGCTTCGAATATAGCGTTGGTATGTTAAAAATGCACCCTCTTTGTGGGTGACGATATAATTTATGACGATATAATTATTCGCATGGGTGACATACAGGTCTTGTTCATAGCTTTTAGCATATCGTCTATATGATACAAGAGCATACAAAATACTACTCTGGTGAGATTAAGTCGGCTGAATAACCGGTTGACATACTTTTAATAGGAGATGCGCAAGACAATGTTGTGTCGCAACTGTAAATATGTAAGAAAATTGTTTATTTATAGTGTGAATAAGATTATATAAAACACTATACTACTTGTTAACAAATAAATATTACAATTTGGCCTATACGTCACCCTAGGCTTGCATAAACGCATCTTTCATGTACTGATACGTGATGTAAATTTAAAGTATATGTGTATGTCGCAGTACATGTACAACAGTTCACGTGGCCTAATTTCAAGATTTGCTACTTAGCTTTGCTAGGCTATGCCATATTTTTTCTCAGTTTTTTAACAAATTTTGTAAATTACTAATTGCAGTTTAAAATAAACTACATGTACAGTTTATTGCATGATTATGTTGTTTTGATAATGCTACTTGTGATGTATATCCTTATTATTGTTCACTAATTTAGAGCTTTTGGTAATCGTTATCCAGATTTGTGTTTCGCAATTAAAAAAAAGACACTGCACAGGTTGTTTATGCGTATAGGAAATCACTGTTTCGTATACAAAGTACCTTTAAACATTAATACACTGAGTCGTGTGTTGTGTGTGAACACTACACATTTCATATGATTTGAAATCATCACTGACCCAAATAAAACCCAAATGACAAGCGAAGCTACATTTCTTAATAACTGATGAAATGATATGCGTTTCAGGTTATAAGATGAACATCATCCTCTTAGATGTTTACTAACTGTATATAAATATTACACTAAAAATTCGATTGTTTGCAAAAGCATTTTTTTAGGCATTTATTTTTTTAATATGGACATTTCTTCGTTTGAAGGCAAAGTATGACATTATTAACTTAAAGTGATTTCCAAACATAATTACTGTTTCAATCACATGATTTAGTCAGACACAAGTACAAGATACAAAATATAGACAATGTAACGATTGAACTTTAACTATTCCATTTGTGTTCAGTATTAAAATATATTTGATAAGCATGATTTTTTAAAGACAAAACGTTGTCATGTGACATAATTTCCCCGAATCTTAACAACAAAAGTTGAGTATAAGATGAGAACACATGTCTTGTGTTCAACAAAAGCAACAAACAACGTTTTATGAAATAAATCAGTTTTTTATAACGTCATCCTTTCTAAAACGTTGCATCAAATACTATTTGTGCAAATAGGGCGAGTGTTGCAAAACGTTAAGGATTTACAAAGAATGCAACAATACCCAATTGTGTGACATTTACACGCATATTTGTATTATTTCTTGTAGAAAATCCAATTGTAAATGACTGATCATTACGACGGCAAACATATAATCTCTTACAATGGTTCCAGATTATAAGATTATCCACGAGTCTTCAGGTTTTGTTCTATAAATAGCCTCAACAATGTTAACCAGCTGAGAGTGTCATGTTCAATAAAGCACGACCTATGTCATGTCAAAACAGCAGTTTGGGTGCAACATGTATAACAACAGTGTGATACCCATTGTCATTGGTACGCAAACATCATACATAAACTACTTTAGATGGTACTTTTACTACCTAATTGTATGTACGTGTTCGTCATATGTGACAATATATTGTATAAATAATATCAAACACGGGGTGTGATTTAAAGGATAAACAACAGTTGATATCATAGAGGTCAGTAGTAGTGCCAAACACTAATTTAAATTGTTCCATGTTTATTTTATTACAACGGGTATTTGAAATTTGCAGGAACTAGATTCCATGCCTATGATTTGTAAAAAGATAATCATGGGTTAGGGGATCTCACAAGTTGGTCTTTACAGTGGCCTGGGCCCGTATTCACAAAGCACCTAAGGGAAATCTTAACTTAAGTTGTACTTAAGTGGAAATATCAAATAAAATTTTCTATGTGAAATTCGATGATTTATGTACAAAGAATATGCTGCAATACTAAACATATAAGCAATATTTACAAGTTTACAACATTTTAATGTTAAAAGACATTTACTTAAGTTTTCCCTCAGGATTTTTGTGAAACGGGCATCCATCTTCAATGAGGTCAAATATCATACCAACGTATAACCATACATGTATCTCGTTTCCTTTTGTAAAACTGACATTACAGAAATGCAACGTCATTCAAGCAAATGTTTTCTTTTCAAATAAAATGCACTTATAATTATGTGTATTCTTTCCTCGCCAACAGTCTTTCTACGCAGTGTTATGATTATTTTCCTGATTAGTTTATTCTTTATACTCGTCACCAGTTTGATGTTGCCTTATTCTTAGATACATTTCCTTGCTGTACATGTTTGTTTTGAAATCGAGCATTGATGTTTAAAGTGTGTAGATCTATGTATGATCTTCCAACACACATAGTGACATAAGTACAAATCAGCAAATAAAGTAATCATCATATATTTCTATTTAAAATGGATTACATGTTAAGAACAAAGTTTAACCTTGCTGTGAAACGCGTAGTTTGCTAGTTTTTAATCACTACATAGTTTTCGGCTGTACAGCCGGAAACTCCAATATGCATGTATACGTTGACTCGACAGTTGTTTAGGTTACACAAATCTAATAAACTATGCAAAATTCGATATTCGTATTTGTTAATTTATTCGGTATTGTAGCGTTTCCTTCTTCATTTTTATGTGTTTCTGTATGATTGTAAATCATGTTGTCATTTCCATCTGCTTATTAAAAATAATTGATACAAAAGATCGTACAAACACACTTTAACGGGACTATGTCTTAGGGAAGGTGATCTTCAGTTGCAATATACATGATATCATATTGCAACAATGCACGACACCATGATATGTGAATATGCACGACACCATGATATGTGACAATGTGCGAAACCATGATATGTGAAAATGTGCGACAGTCTTACAATTTTTGCTGCGTAACAATAGGCGCGAAAACTATAGTTATACAAGATAATCAAATTTTTAAATCAACGTCAAAATGTAACAAGAAAAGTGCCAAAAACACAAACGTTTATGATGATTTTTCATGAGAAAAACTCAAGTCCCGTTATATTTTCCTAATTTTTAATAATCATATGTCATCATTAATATCTTTATTTCAGCTTTGTTCGTGCTACTGTCCTTATCGTAAGCATAGTCATTGTTTAGTTTCAAAAGTCTCCTAAAATAGTTAAATGCGCACACATACATACCTGCAGCATTACGTATTGTCATTACATCATCTATTTATTTGCCAGCTTGGCCACTTGTTTATCAATTAAATGATTAATCAAATTAAAAATGTTGGCATTTAAAGGGCGAAGAACTGTGTGGATTGCGTTGTGAGAGATCTTTGATTTATAACTGGGGTTATGGTCTACCCAGGGTAGCCCGCAGTTATCTATTCGAGCCGATGTCGATGACATTGATATGTTTTTTTCGTCATGATTTATACGGCCAGATTTATATCTGGCTCGTACGGCCAGAATTGCAATAGATACTCGCATATTAAATGCAGAACTAATTAAGATACGTACTACTTTTTGACAAATCAGCAAAAATGAATACGTTTATATCAGATAGTCATGGGGCTGAAACAGTATTGTCATTGTTGTGTGGTAGGTTGATTTGTTATATGAGATACTGAAATCATTAATATAGTGTTGAATTAGTATTAGACTTCTCGCATGAACGACTGATTTTTGGTTATTTAATGTCGTACATTAAAGTACATCTGACTTTCGAATATCATTGTGTGTGCTAATAGAGCCCAACACACATGTATATATGACAGGAACAATAGTCGCCTAATGTTGTTGTTTTGTTTAATGTTTACTTCGGTTTCCAACAACTCGCTGATGTCAATTATGTGTATATGTTAGAAACTTTAAACAATGTTCGAATGGTTTGATTGTGTTTTTTAATTCTAGTGTAATAAATGTTTGTCAAGTTTATTTGATCCAATTGTTTCGCCAAAAGTATGCACTATAATTTGGTCTGGGTTTAATTTAATTAAATTTGTATTATTCCCTACATCGTTTTACCTATGTGGTACAAAACTGTGGTACGTCATGAATTGTACGAAGTCGATGACGTATCGGAAAATTTCGTGTTTATGTTCTAAATCAAATTACTATGGTATTGAACTTTATTTTCACAATACAGTTGACGCGCATCGTACATGTACGCGTCAATAGTGCATAATAGTTGCATCATATTTCACCTCAAATGACTGTACAAACCCCTTTCCGATTAAGAGAAGGCCCATTGTAAAAACAAACTAGTTTGAACTGTTTGCTCTATCCGGATCAAACAGACCTTTAGTATAGAACTAATGTTTTGCTTACTTTAGTTTTGTGAGTAAATAAGGTTTTGTTTTATATGGTTATTAAATGTACAACTAAACCACTAATTCACAGAACATTATTCGAATGTTTTTATTTTAACTTAAAAAAAGAAATTATGACCGATTTAATATTTCTTCTTTCAGTGTTGTTCTGTATACATTTCCAACTCTATTACCCTACATATGCCACAACTTACAATGTGCAATGTCATTGCGTATCTAGTTACAGTATATGTAAATCACTGTCAACGTATGTAAATGTCACTTTAATGATTTAAGGTCATACTTATGCATGTATGAAAGATATCCAAATACTTCGCGAATTAGCAGATTGAAAGAAAATCTGAAATATTCCCGTTGAATTCCTGATGACTGGATGTAATATGTTCTTTGCGCCTGAGCACGATGCAGCTAGAGTTTCACACATTTTATATTAAAGTATAATACCAAATATTAAATCTCTACAGCTAGATAGGTTGGACCGGGTTTTTTGAGTATGAGGTGGATACGTATTGCATAAGCAGCCCAGAATGAAAACGAAACCGAAATCAAAACGGCGTTCTCACGGTTAAGTATGGAAATATGTTGTTGACCGGGACAAACAAAGTATTTATGTTATCAAATTTGTCTTTCTTTCTTCTGTTACCGTTTTTAAACTACGGAATAATAATTACGTGAAATAAAAGCTCCTAACAATAAGTTAATAATGACTGTAGAGAAATTTCATTGACCGAGACAAAAATATTACAATGTAGCATTGCTCATTAAAAGCATACAACTGCAGGAAAGATTGCAGGATTGTGGAAGTGAGAAGAAGGTCTGAAGAAGAAATGACAGAGAAATAGAAATTTGAAAATAAAGTATCCATCTATAGCAAACAAAGTAGAAGTAGTCGGTGGTACAGTGGGTAGGAACCAACAGGTAGAAACGAGAGTAGGAAGTACATATAACATATATGACAGAAGGTAGCAGCTGGGAAAGAGGATATTTTGTAATTTGAAATGTAATAGGGTAGGAATAATAAGGTGTACCAATAGTTGGAGGTAGCAGATGGGAAAGATGGTAGAGAGTAGCAGGTGGGAAAGAATATATGAAGTAGCTGACGGGAAAGATGGTAGAGAGGAGCAGCTGGGAAAGATGGTAGAGAGGAGCAGGTGGTTAAGATGGTAGAGAGGAGCAGGTGGGGAAGAATATAGGAAGTAGCAGATGGGAAATAATATAGGAAGTAGCAGATGGGAAAGATAGTTGGAAGTAGCAGATGGTAAAGATAGAGAGTAGCAGATGTAAAAGATAGTAAGTAGTAGCAGATGGGAAAGATTGTAGGGAGTAGCAGATGGGAAAGATAGTAGGAAGTTGCAGATGGGAAAGATTGTAGGAAGTAGCAGATGGAAAAGATAGTAGAGAGTAGCAGATATGAAAGATGATCGCCAAACGCAGGTGGAAAAGATGGTAGGGAGTAGCAGGTGAAGACGTTGGTAGGGATTTGCAGATGCAAACATGGTAGGACATAGCAAGTGGACTGACTGTAGGAAGTAGCGCAGGAAATAGCCAGTGAACTAGAAGTAGTGGGCGGGAAAGATTGTAGACTGTAGCCTGTTTGAAATTATATGTGCATGTTAGTAAAGCCATTATTATATTTTATGGAACGACAATCTCGGTATCTTTAGTTTTGCAACGGTAATGTTGAAAAGTGTTATTATTTACTTTACGGCAATTCACATATTTCAACACTTAAATATAAATGTCTATTTTTATAGATTAAATCTTAAATTTAAATGTACATGTCCCAATGCTTGGGGTTTATAATATAGAACATTCTGATTATGTTATTATAACCTGAAAACCAGCACATTTTGTATAATGCATAATAGACTTTCCACTTTACCCAATTGCGCAAATCCAAAACTATTTTTGAAATATTTGAAATATCGTGGTGTCAAAACGTTCGAATATTATACTATTCTCGACTCCACCCAGATCTTTTTATTAACCTTGCCGTCTTATACCCGCCGGATAACATATTTGAATAGGTGATCAAGTATCGGTCGTTGCGGGTGAAATTACTAACCTTCCGTTTCTACGATTATGTTACAAAACAACGAAATAAACCGTAAAGCCTAGCTAAATATTTTGTTGTAATAGACCAAACATCCATGTTTATACTTTTCATAGGTTTATATATAGACTTCCGTGATAACAAACATATTTATATTAAATACATTTGTGTCGCAAATGCCATCGTAAGTGATATAAAGGTTTATCTTAAAATATCCCTATTAATATTTACGTTGGTATTTTCTTGTCGTTTTACATCAAACACATCAGCGCCTCAGACACCACATCAACAACTCATTCGGTGATGTGGACATTGACTTTTAGAAACTTCTGCTCCCAGTTGACATCGTGTTGTTCGAATGGCGTACATACGATGAAGACGGACGGACTGGCGCGCGGCCACGGCAAAATAGACGTGAGGCATTTTTATCTGATTACACAATGTCATGTATGTCTCGTGTTAACGTCCTTATCATGTGCCCAACATGTCAGCTGAATGCTAAGTATTGACACCAGTCGATATTTAACGTTTCAAACTTCATTTTTCTCAACTTAAAACTAACATGATCTAGGTTAAAGGTATGTGGATTAACATAAAGACTGAACTTATGATGTTTTATTGTTTTCGTGATTTCATTGTATGTTTTTTCGTGACATTAAGAGTGTTTTCGGTCGTTTATGGTTTAATATAAAGACATATATTGATGGGAAAATAAAATACTAGGTAATTGCTGAATAAAGATATGTTTATTTACTCGGCCCAAAAGAGTGAAACACTCGCCCAGGTTCATGGTTCAGATTTTCGAAGACTCGCTAAATGCGCGGATTTTTGTTCAACACTTATCTGTTTTAAACCACTGTCCCCTTTGGATAACATGGCATCATTAAATATGCCATATGTTATCAGAGCATTTTATTATGATAACCCATTACGTTGAAATGACAAAAGTCGTAAATTGAAACACAATATAATGTTAAATTTTAGGAATGCTATTTACACAACCGTTAACATCTGTTTATATAAAAATTTAGTGGAATTGTGTTACACAACATTCTTATGGTCCAATTCTTCTCCGTTGTTGCGATTGCAAACACCATGATTTATAAAATGTCATTTGAATGATAATGAACTGAAATGCAACTTGGGATAATTGCGAATGTTTACAACAAATATTAGTTGTCATTGTTTATGATTGCAGGTGTAATATTGTCCTCGAAAGCCGTACCGTGATTCGAAATGATTAAAACATATTATGTCCTATCTACAACTGGATCTTCATTTAATTTAAGTTTATCGATAATTACGTTGTTGTATAATCCAAACAAATGTCCTATCTACAACTGGATCTTCATTTAATTTAAGTTTATCGATAATTACGTTGTTGTATAATCCAAACAAATGTCCTATCTACAACTGGATCTTCATTTAATTTAAGTTTATCGATAATTACGTTGTTGTATAATCCAAACAAATGTCCTATCTACAACTGGATCTTCATTTAATTTAAGTTTATCGATAATTACGTTGTTGTATAATCCAAACAAATGTCCTATCTACAACTGGATCTTCATTTAATTTAAGTTTATCGATAATTACGTTGTTGTATAATCCAAACAAATGTCCTATCTACAACTGGATCTTCATTTAATTTAAGTTTATCGATAATTACGTTGTTGTATAATCCAAACAAATGTCCTATCTACAACTGGATCTTCATTTAATTTAAGTTTATCGATAATTACGTTGTTGTATAATCCAAACAAATGTCCTATCTACAACTGGATCTTCATTTAATTTAAGTTTATCGATAATTACGTTGTTGTATAATCCAAACAAATGTCCTATCTACAACTGGATCTTCATTTAATTTAAGTTTATCGATAATTACGTTGTTGTATAATCCAAACAAATGTCCTATCTACAACTGGATCTTCATTTAATTTAAGTTTATCGATAATTACGTTGTTGTATAATCCAAACAAATGTCCTATCTACAACTGGATCTTCATTTAATTTAAGTTTATCGATAATTACGTTGTTGTATAATCCAAACAAATGTCCTATCTACAACTGGATCTTCATTTAATTTAAGTTTATCGATAATTACGTTGTTGTATAATCCAAACAAATGTCCTATCTACAACTGGATCTTCATTTAATTTAAGTTTATCGATAATTACGTTGTTGAATAATCCAAAGAAATGTCCTATCTACAACTGGATCTTCATTTAATTTAAGTTTATCGATAATTACGTTGTTGTATAATCCAAACAAATGTCCTATCTACAACTGGATCTTCATTTAATTTAAGTTTATCGATAATTACGTTGTTGTATAATCCAAACAAATGTCCTATCTACAACTGGATCTTCATTTAATTTAAGTTTATCGATAATTACGTTGTTGTATAATCCAAACAAATGTTCTATTAAGAAAATATAACAGTACGGTAAATAACAGGGAACTGTGTTAATGATAATATTTATTATGAATAAATTAACTGATAAGCGAAACACGTTCTGTTGATTCGCATAAATGACAGAAAAAGGCTTTAATTTACGATTTCGTAGTAAGAAACCTTGGGACGCCATTTAGACCTCAGTTTGACCTTGTAACAAGAGGATCAACTTTCATTGTTAGCGAAACACATCGTAACACATTAGGCTCATAAATTATTATTCGATGGCAATGTAAATGCTTTTCGCGTGAATATAAAATTGTTATGAATTGCTGTTTTGTATTTATCGTATCAAGTAACGAAATACTTTTACCTTTACACCCCATCGGGCATTTTTGCCTGTCCAGGGATGCTTAACGATTGAAAATAACGCTCCAATGACCGAAGTAAAATTTCAAATATATTATTCCCGTTTCGGTCCATATAAATATTTTAAGTTGTTAAGCTATTTAGTATTTATATGTATTGTTCAATTATTACGAAATGCTAACACATTGGCAAACCAAACAAGCTAAATGTGGCAAAAACAAAACCTCTTTGGTTGAGGTAATAAAGGCATATTTAGACGACACCATGAAGCGTCATATTGTATTACTTGATGGATTTGATTTGTGACCATACTTCATGACAAATCGATGCGCGCGAATTCCAAAGTTGACATACTGCGAACTATGAACAAGCGTCGATTTATTATATGGAATGGTTTAAAAAAACAGAGCACATAGCTATATATTCTTTGATCTTTGCAGCAACTACGATAGTGTCACTGTTTTGTTTGCAAACGTGATAACGTGATCTTAAGTTGCCATATTTCAAAACTTTCAATTTAACATTAATGTGTCACGTTTTCAAGAAAAGCAACGGTAACTTCGCAATTGTTATCACGTTGAACAGAGTGGAGAGACATTTGTACTTGGCGCTATAAAGCTACCGCAAACATATTTCATGTTTCAGAGAGTCTATGAAAGTCAAAATTAAATCGACAGCTCATGATATAACTTTGTAATGCGCGCGTATTGATTTGTAGCGTTACCATAAGATGTGGACTTTACAGTGAATGCGCCCAAAACAATAAAATCTCACTTTAAATGACATCACACTGTGTATTGTTTGTCTCTTAAAGCTTGACTATTGCGTCGTACCGCAGAATGTTCAAAACGTGATTATTATATAAATAATGTCAAACCAGGATACCTTTTGTTTTAGAATCAATTCAAATTACAATTTTTGTGCCCAGCAATTATTTGACTCGTGTACATTTTAAGATATTTTACCAATTTTGTTTCATAAACATTTCAAGGAGTACTTACAACTTTCGTTCCCAAATCCATTTCATCATTTATTATCATATCGTGCATGTACAGCTTATGGTTGCATCTGAACCGTATTAAATTAAATGTACAACTCTGGTTCCCAAAACTATTCGAACCACATCAAGGTTAAAGGGACTATGTCAACGAAAAAAGCCTCAAAGGGGTAATTGCTTTGAAAAATTGAAATTAAGATATTAATGATGGCATATAATAACGAATAAAATAAGGTATAATTATAATTATAATGGGGAAAAAAGTCCTCGCATTCCGAGCTAAAAAATCAATTTATAATATCGGTCGTGTTTGTTTGGCCCTTTTCAGGTTTACAGTTTGATGTCATAATTGTGCGTATTTTGTATAACCCAGGTTTACACCCGTTTCCATATAAAGCATAAGAGCGCAGTTGGTTAAAGCGCTGTCTACTGCCATTTCTTCATATGGTTCCTAAGTGTTGAGTTCGAATACTAGCATTTTTCGTTGACATAGTCCCTTTAAGACACAAAATTCGTTAATTGCACCATTTGACGTTGAAAATGCTAACAACTACCGTTTTCACTATGCCAAAATATTTCCTTTATTTGCATAGACGATTTTTAACGAAATGTTTAACTAACAGTTTCTACGGTCCTCTAGAAAAAATTGACTGAATCGCATTATTTGCATTATCTTAAAAAATATGTCTGTAGGTAAGTCCGTTGAAATTATATTTCGAAAAAAATTGCCAATTGTCACGTACAATTAGTTAGGTCTGATTGAAATTTGAATATTGTTTATATTAGGTTAAGATTTTGCTGAATTCGTAGTTTAAGGACAGAGTAAACAACATGACATTTTTATGACCACACCCAAATAACCACTTACATAAGAACGGAATTCGACTATTGTGGTTTGTAATAAAATTAAATACATATTTACCATGGGAGATCTAATTTATATTGAAACAAAATGAACAAAATACGTTACTTGTTACTAAACATATACAATACACACATGACACAAAGGACTAATTTTTTAAGACACATTATGACTCTGAATTTAATATGTTATTTTCATAAACAGCAAACGGCACACAATGAAAAAATAAACAACATCTAGTGCATTTTTGGTATAACACGAACGGGTTTTACCATATACAAGTATTTATTAAATGCTCTCCAAACTAATTGTTAATACAATCAATACGCAGTGTTCGTACCATCCATACACAGTGTTAGTAACGTCTATACACAGAGTTAGTACCATTCATATACAGTGTTAGAACTGTCCATACACATTGTTAGTACCATCCATACACAGTGTTAGAACTGTCCATACACATTGTTAGTACCTGTCATACACATTGTTAGAACTGTCCATACACAGTGTTAGTACCATCCATGCACAGTGCAAGTACCATTCATACACAGTGCAAGCACCATCCATACATAGTGCAAGTACCATCCGTACACAGTGGTAGTACCATCGATACACAGTGCAAGTACCATCCATACATAGTGCAAGTACCATCCTTACACAGTGGTAGTAACATTCATACACAGTGCAAGTACCATCCATACACAGTGTTAGTAACACCCATACACAGTGTTAGTACCATTCATACACAGTGCAAGTAACATCCAAACGCAGTGCAAGTACCATCCATACACAGTGTTAGAATAATCCATACACATTGTAAGTGCCATCCATACAAAGTGCAAGTACCATCCATACACAGTGCAAGTACCATCCATACACACTGCAAGTACCATTCATACACACTGCAAGTACCATCCACACACATTGTAAGAACCATCCATACACAGAGTTACTACCATCCATATACAGTGTTAGTGCCATCCATGCAAAGTGTTAGTACCGTCCATAAACAGTGAAAGTACCATCAAAACACAGTGCAAAGTACCATCCGTACACTGTGCGTATAACACAGTGTTAGTACTATCCATACTCAGTGTAATTAACATCCATACACGGTACAAGTACAATCCATGCATAGTGTTATTACCATCATTACACAATGTTAGTACCATCCATACAGATTGTAAGTACCATCCATACACAGTGTAAGTACCTTTCATTCACAGTGTTAGTACTATCCATGCACAGTGTTAGTGCCATCCATACAAAATGCAAATACCATCCATACATACTGTGAGTACCATCCATACACAGTGTTAGTAACATCCATACACAGTGTTAGTACCATCCATACACAGTGTTAGTGCCATCCATACACAGTGTTAGTAACATCCATACACAGTGCAAGTACCATCCATACACAATGTTAGTACCATCCATGCACAGTGTTAGTGCCATCCATACACCGTGTTAGTGCCAACCATGCACAGTGTTAATGCCAAAAATACACAGTGTTAGTACCAACAAAACACAGTGTTAGTACCATCCATACACAGTGTTAGTGCCATCCATGCATAGTGTTAATGCCAACCATACACAGTGTTAGTAACAATCATACACAGTGTTAGTACTATCCATAAACAGTGTTAGTGCCATCAATACACAGTGTTAATACCGTCCATACACAGTGCAAGTACCATCCATACCCAGTGGAAATACCATCCAAACACTGTGTGTATTACACAGTGTTAGTACTATCCATACACAGTGTTAGTATCATACATACATAGTGTTTCCACAGAGTAAGTAACAACCATACATAGTGGTAGACTATGTACCATCCATACGCAGTGTTAGTACTATCCATACACAGTGTAAGTACCTTCCATACACAGTGTTTCCACAGAGTAAGTAACAACCATACATAGTGGTAGACTAGTACCATCCATACGCAGTGTTAGTACTATCCATACACAGTGTAAGTACCTTCCATACACAGTGCAAGTACCATCCATACATAGTGCAAGTACAATCCATATACAGTGTTAGTACCATCCATGCACAATTTTAGTACTGTCCATACAGAGTGTTACTACCATCCGTGCATAGTGTTAGTACAATCATTGCACAATTTTAGTATCTTCCATACATATTGTAAGTACCATCCATGCATAGTGTTATTACCATCCATGCAGATTGTTAGTACCATCCATACACAGTGCAAGTATCATCCATACATAGTGCAAGTAAAATCCATACACAGTGTTAGTACCATCCATGCACAATGTTAGTACTGTCCATAGAGAGAGTGTTAATACCATCCTTGCATAGTGTTAGTACAATCATTACACAAGTTTATTATCTTTCATACATATTGTAAGTACCATCCATACATAGTGTTATTACCATCCATGCAGATTGTTAGTACCATCCATACACAGTGCAAGTATCATCCATACATAGTGCAAGTAAAATCCATACACAGTGTTAGTACCATCCATGCACAGTGTTAGTACTGTCAATACAGAGTGTTACTACCATCCGTGCATAGTGTTAGTACAATCATTACACAAGTTTAGTATCTTTCATACATATTGTAAGTACCATCCATACATAGTGTTATTACCATCCATGCACATTGTTAGTACCATCCATAAACAGTGCAAGTACCATCCATACATAGTGCAAGTACAATCCATACACAGTGTTAGTACCATCCATGCACAGTGTTAGTACTGTCCATAGAGAGAGTGTTAATACCATCCGTGCATAGCGTTAGTACAATCATTACACAACTGTAGTATCTTCCATACATATTGTAAGTACTATCCATACATAGTGTTATTACCATGCATACACGTTGTTAGTACCATCCATACACACCGTTACAACCATCCATACCGAGTGTTAGTATCATCCATACACAGTGTTAGTACCATCCATATAGAGTGTTACTACCATCCATACACAGTGTTAGTATCATCCATATAGAGTGTTAGTCCCATCCATATAGAGTGTTACTAACATCCATACATAGTGTTAGTACCATCCATACAAAGTGCAAGTGCAATCCATACACAGTGGAAGTACCTTCCATACACAGTTTTAGTACCATCCATGCACAGTGTTAATACTGTCCATACAGAGTGTTACTACCATCCGTATATATTGTTAGCTCCATCCATACACATTGTTAGTACCATTCATACATAGTGTTAGTTCCATCTATTCACTGTATTACTACCATCTATACACAGTGAGAGAAATATATGCACAGTGTTATTACCATTCATACACATCATCCAAACCAGTGTGAGTACAATTCATACACAGTGTTAGTAACATTCATGAGCAGTGTATGCACCATACATACATAGTGTTAGTTTAATCTATACATAGTGTTAGCACCATCCATACATAGTGTTAGTTCCACAGTGTAGTATCATGCATGCACATTGTTAGTACCATCCATACACATTGTTACTAACATTCATAAACAGTGTTAGTGCCATCCTTGTACATCGTAGTACCATACACTATCGACACACTCTTTAGTACCATCAATTGATAATACCTTCCATATTTAGTTTTGGTATCATTAGTAGCTGATAAATACTTGTAAATGCCATCAATGTACACCTTTATTACAATCAAGCTACAGCGTTTTTGTGGTCAAGGTACACCGATTTCAAAATGTTTCGTTAAATGCCTCTTTTTCAGTGTTCATTGATGTCATGTATTTCTTGCAACCTGTGATAGAAAATCATGATAGCACCTATTCTTGCCAAATAGCCTCCTTCCACATTAAGACACATTTAACGTCAAGTATGGGATGGAAAATGCCTGATTGACGAAACAAAAACGGAAAGGCATGCGATACCTTACGCGAACTCTTAGCAAATCGTTCTTGTTATCTCGCATATTAGAGTCAACACCAATAATGCAAGTACATTGCATAAATAGCTCTCCCAAATATCGTAATTTTGGATTTCGTAATTTTCGTTGTCACGTTATTTCAACTTTGTTCGTGTTAAAATAAGAAAGGTAGGGGGCTAGATAGAAAATAAATATTATACGTGTACACGATTATTTTGTGTTATTACTTAAATATGTTTCTGTTGAATAATTGAATATAATAAAAATAATGCTCATTAAAATATAGAACATAACTTAATTTCAAACAGAAAAAAGTAATAGCAGATTTTAAACGTTAGGTCTAGTCTTATATGACTTAACTCTATAGGGTCTGGACAGTCCTGTGTACACATGCTAGGTCAAGGCCTTTGATAATTTCGCTTCAAGCGGTTTCATTTTCAAATAAATGTATTTTAAAAAGACATATTATCATCCATATATGTTAAATTTACATTATATTAGCACGTACTTGGAAAAATATTTCATTCATTTATCGTGTCGTTGTATTTTTACATTGTAGTAATTTGGGGAATGTATTTTAAATAATTGAAATGCCTGTTACTAGTATATATATCCTCAATTTGTGTGATATATTTACATACGAAGGAGGTTGTCTTGATAATTGACGCTTCCACAAATGTCAATCATATTCAAATTAATCTGCAATATTATCCAATCGTCGCACTTGAATATCACTTGTTTAGCGGGCAAACTATTTCATACAAATGAACACGTGCATAATGTTTGTGTTATTTAAATGAGCACGTGGCAATGTTTGTGATGTTGGATGAATGGAAATTAATCCTTTAACAATAGCTGGGGAGGAGTTTTAACTACCCGGATTGGTCTATTCTCAAACTGCCGTACAATCAAGTATTAGGCAAACATTATCATATCAGTTAATTCCGTTGGTCTTGAACTACCAGCTTGAGCATGCTCAAGCTGAAAGTCTAAACTTATAGGTCTTCAAAAGTTACAAAGGTGCCAAAACTTTAGGTGTTATATGGAAGGTTTTGTCTCATAGGATCAGACCTATCGGTCTAGACCTATCGTGTCAACCTCCGGCCACCAAAGATTAAACTATGTCCGAGCATAGCTCGTTAAATCTCTGCCGGCATGAAGTTCCACGTGATCATAGGCAAACACTTGGCGCGAAACAAAATCGTGGACAAGCACAGGATAAAAACGTGGACAACGTAAAATACTCCGTTGTTATGTTTACTGTTTTATTTATTTATTTTTTGTTTTTCATTTAAACTTGTTATATATATATATAAACCTGGACAAATAATGCAACATGCCTGTGTCATTGTTATAAGTAATAATGATACAATTAAAAATTTTAAAAAATCTTCAATCTCCTCATAATCGTCTGAGAGTGTAATTTCCAAAACAGGTATCGCGGAAAACTACTTCTTTTCTTTGCAGGCTATTAGTCAGTAAATCGAAATCAGAAAGGGTCCTCCTTCAAAACAGCAACATTTCACACCCATTTTCTTACATTTTAATTATTTAAGATAATGTATGTAATATGTATTATAATGTGTAAATCATGTGATTTATTACAATTGCAGTTTGTAAATAGGTCAATTTATTTAAAAAAATAACTTTAAACTAATGACACCCCTATTTTTGCTATTTACTTGTATGTGACCGCAATATTAACCGGAGTGTCCTGGAATAAGGTCAAATTACACCAAATCGGAAGTCTAATCCCCAGGGTTACATTAGATAATAAACACATATGGTTCAGTGTATAATGCATATGATTTTAAAAATACAGTTTAAATGATATGTTTTGGTATCAATTTAAAGGTATATATGTAAGAAATAAGAAAAAATACAGTTTTAGGCACTACTTTAAAATAATTGGTTCCCAGCTTCATAACTTTTGGCCCATGTATTCATGCACAAAATGGCAGCCTCCATGCCCGTCAAAACCGGTGTGTTTATTCTAAGGTAAAAATTTTGAGTTACAACGCATAGAATTTGTTGACATGCTGTTTTTTCAAAAGGTTATGGCCTTATCTGACCAACGATGTATGGTGATATATTAGAAAGTAGCTTGGTCATGGTGAAAATTGAAATCAAACATTGTATATTTTATATGTAACAATGAAGGAATTTATTTGCGCATGTGTAACCATAAGACCACCAAATTAATGCGCTTAATCGGTTATTTTTGACTCGTTGCGAAAGTTTTTTTTCAAGTTACCAATTCTCATTCTGCATATTTTGACAACACTTTATTGCAATTTATTAATTTTAACTGTACTATGGACAATCGAGAGTTTGCAACGTATGATCTATTTTAACTCGGTAGGCTACGAGCAAAGAACTATAAATAAACATGTTCATTTATAGATCTTTGGCTACGAAGCACTAACAATCCTACTACTAACTAACAATCTAACTATCTAAGCCTTACAACTACGCTTCAGCGGTTATTCTGGCCCTTGCAGATTGACTTGTTAACTGGCATGTATATAATTCCGTTTGCATAAGATACTTAGCTCGAACAAAATATTGTTCGTTACTTACAAATTAGTGTTCATTATGATGTCGTATACTATTGAATAAGAAGCCAAATTATAAAGTTTAAAGGTGGGAAATTGAACTTCATTCAAACAAATGTTTCCTTTTAGTAAAAATGCTTTCACAATTCACATGCTTTTAGTTTCTTTTGTACCCAACCGTCTTTCTACGCTGTCAGCGTTTTGATTAACTCTTGGTGCCAGTGGTAACTGAAGAGTACCAATGGGGAAGTAACCGCTGCCAAGAGTTTGCTGTCGTGTAAACCCTCCCTTTAACGTACCGGTGCTTACTTACAAGAGTACACGGTGCATATCAGTAGACATTTGTGCTCGATAGGTTATGTGTCGCGTCCTTTGAAAACACCTGTGCAAACATACGGTATATTGTCCAAAATACTTTTTTAAAAGTTATTTCGGTAACAGTAACATTTCTTGCGGGGGTCGAGTTATTCAGAATCAAACATACGGACTGTTCTCCAGATGGTCTAATCATAAAAACGAAAGACATTTGTCAAAATTACAGGATTTTTTTACATAATCGTATAGAACACGTAAACAATCAAACACGTGTGTTTTTATTTACCTGAAAAACAATAATTAAATGTAGTTTTCGTTCTTTTTATCGTCACAAAATCTATAGCGTCTGCAGACGCTATAACCCAAGGAGTTAGTAAAAAATAGCGCCGTTAATATTTAGGATAATCACGTGACAGTTTAGTTTGTCGAGTCGCGCATCTGCACACTTGAATCAGGTGCTTGTATCGGGGAAAGCCGCGGTATTTTAAATCGGGAATACCGGGTTCGAGGAAAGTGCGAGCTTATTCAACTTCTATTTTTCAGTGAAATATACAGCATATGGCAGTATTTGATCGTGTTCTATACAAATAGTGATTTTTTACCCATGATTTTACAATTCATGCATAACTTCAAAAATCTGAAATATCAACTTCCTCATCTCATCTTATAGAGTCTTAATCTTCGGCAAGTATTTCCGATATAAGTTCATATTTAGATTTTTAAAAGTTAAAGCCTGTCAGAGACCACCAGATGTTAATAAAACTAGGCCTATCTGACGAGTCATGACAATCAAATACGGGCTAATTGGGTAGGTATAAATCTGTTAATTTCCTGTTATTAACTTAACAAAGGCAGTCAAATAGACTAAAGGATTATAGATAGCAATCTGATACGCGTTCATCGGAGGATATTCATATTGTTCGAAACGTATTGAGTACGAAATAGCTAGTCATAATCGGAAATAAATAAATCATGAGCGAATCAAGTGTATGGCTGTCAACCACAACTTGTGCGATGGTACTTACCTACTATTGAAAACATTATTTGTCAATTTGAACTTTTTGATTCTGATGAATTCATTGTACTAGTAATTATTGACAACGTTGTATGGCGCACAAACTCGCGGTTAGGGGACTCGACGGACCACCTAATTTGGAGGTGTTAGGAAAATGGCCGGTGGTGACTTCTAGGTGGTCCGGTGGAGAAAAAAATATTGTTTGCACTAAGCATGACTTCCAATTTTCTCCATTTAACGGTACTTTTACAAAAATCAGCGAATGTCATTACCAGAAGGAATTGTAAGAGAATACTAGCTCAAAGTTTCGTTAAATAATTTACAAAAATGAAGACTGTAGGGTAGTTTAATTTAAAATAAATAATTGTAAAAACATGCACTAAATTGTTTTACCGATCTGAGTTCTTATAATTAACCATTTTTACATGTGCGACTATTACCATAGATCACCAATACTCAGTATCTAACATTCTTGCCATACCTGCGTTTAGAATTGTTGCATTAATTGATTTTGGTTTACTTTTCTGTGAATTTATTGAAACAAACCTAAATGCAATTAAATCTGACATATGATTTATATGTTATCATTGGAAATTACTTACTCTACCAATGATATTTAAATCCGTAGGAACATAGCATATATTAATCTCAATATGTTTATATCAATGAGAAATAGTCCGCCTAATATTTAAATCTGTATGAGCATATTTTATTCTTAATCGTGTATGTGTACGTACATCGGTGAAACGTATGTCTATTAATTTGGCAATCAAATGCTAATTGCTATGATTACTTTATATCAATGAAAACATTTGCTCTTACTACATCGGTACACCATAGACGCCAGAAGGGATAATCCCACTGGATAAACGAACATCAGAATTTCAGCAATTTACCCTAATTCCAGAAACTATTCAAAGACACGTGCTACAGACAATAGGATGACAATAAAAGACACATCTGATGCTATTTATAAACGACAGCGCATTTCACGCGAATTCTTTGGAAACCAGTATGATTCTCTCCACAGTGCGTAATCCTCCAATTAACGGACTAACACGATAGTTATTCTGTATTTCCCGACGCCTCTTAAATTGGCTACCAGTAATTTCACGGCAATCTTCGGTAGTTTCCGGGATAAAAGGGACGTGTTCAGGTTGTTTTTTTTTAATGTCATTAAACGTCTTAACTCTAGCGCAGTTCTAAGCTATTGGACTAAATAACTCAAATATGGTATCAAGAAACACATAAAAAGGCAAGAAGTGGGCTCAAACCTACGATTGAGTGTTCGCGCTGATTTTCTAATGCAACTAATTATGATGTGCTTTTTAACATTATGTTAGTGATACACGTGTTGTTTTTTAAATCAAAGACAGATATACCCCACTTCAATAGGTTTCGTTAAAGACATATTGCTTCCCACGTTCTTCTGTATCAGGACAGGATTGTTATTTCTGTTATTTTTGGAATCGGTGAATAATAAATAAATAAATGTTTATTGTCGAAATAGGCTCCTTTAAAACAAAAGTACAGTGGTAACATAA
Source organism: Congeria kusceri (assembly GCA_027627225.1). Taxonomy (NCBI): domain Eukaryota; kingdom Metazoa; phylum Mollusca; class Bivalvia; order Myida; family Dreissenidae; genus Congeria; species Congeria kusceri. Next base: position 51,332,655 of record CM051032.1, on the reverse strand, counting down.
TATCCTACTTATATACTCATATACATGTTTTACTGAGGTTTGAATCTTAGTCAGGAACTTTTTCTCCATCTTTATTTTTTTAATAACTTTATTAGTCTTTATATAAGTATTTTGATTGTTTTTAGACTGTTGACGGAAACCAACGGTCTTTTGAGAGGGTAATTTTTAGAACTTTATCATGGGACTACCGTTCTCTGTAGTACGTCTTCAAAACAGCATATGTAAAGGATATATTCACCTTGTGACATAGAATAAGACCGCTAAATTAATGTTTGTATTAGATAATTAGCTCGTACAAATATTTGTTCGTTACTTACAAATTATTTTTATTATGATATCGTTTACTATTGAATAATAAGCGACATTATCAAGTGGGTGGGAAATTAAACTTTATTCAAACAAATGTTTCCTTTTTAGCAAAAATGCACTTATAATTCATATGTTTGAAGTTTAGTTTCGTTTCTCGTCAACAGTCTGTCTACGCTGTCAGAGTTTTGATTCACTAATGTACGCGATATAAAAACTCAATGCATACATTCTGTTAGAAGTGAATATAGGTTAAATTAATGCAACAACAGAAAGTAACAAAATAATCAGTATACAAGGGATTGCTTGTATCTCATGCTAAGTACTTAATTACTCGTAAAACAACGTACAGAAACGCTTAAGTATCCCTTTTTGCAGTATAATAGTCACTAGATACTGAAACAACTGAAGTTAATTTCGTTTCTCAGACAAAACGGTGTCAAATGCAGGTCTTTAGTAAAAAACTAAGAAAACCGCACATGCGTCCATTGTTTTATATTAATCTTTAGTTCTTAGGTTCATTTTTCTGAGTATATAATGTCACGTCTTATAATGCATCATGATTGAATCAAAAACATTATCGCCTGTTCAAAGAGTTTTGATATCTAGCGTTGTTTTTTTGTCAGTTAATGTAATACGTTGTTTAAAATGATGATTGTGTACTATTGTTAATGGGACTCAAAATTATATATTTACATTCCCTATATCGTGATTTAATGCATTGCGTGCAGTGTTCGTTATAGCCACTTATGCATTGTGTGTTCAGTGTTAGTTTTATTCACTAATGTATCGTGTGTTCAGTGCTAATTGTATTCACTAATGCATCGCGTGTTCAGTGTTCATTATATCCACTAATGCATCGCGTGTTCAGTGTTTGTTATATCCACTAATGCATCGTGTGTTCAGTGCTCCTTATATCCACTGATGCATCGCGTGCTCAGTGTTCGTTATATCCACTAATGCATCGCGCGTTAAGTGTTAGTTTTATTCACTAATGCATCGTGTATTCAGTGTTAGTTTTATCCACTAATGAATCGCCTGTTCCGTGTTAGTTTCATCCACTAATGCATCGCATGTTCAGTGTTCGTTATATCCACTAATGCATCGCGTGTTCAGTGCTCGTTATATCCACTAATGCATCACATGTTCAGTGTTCATAATATCCACTAATGCATCGTGTGTTTAGTGTTCGTTATATCCGCTGATCTATCGTGTGTTAAGTGTTCGTTATATCCACTAATGCATCGCGTGTTCAGTGTTCGTTATATCCACTAATGTATCGTGTGTCCAGTATTTGTTATATCTACTAGCTTACAGCGTTTCAGTGCTCGTTACAAACGTATGTATTGTATGTCCAGTGTTCATTTTATTCACTTATGTATCGAACACATCACGTGAATCCCTCCTATAGATTAATGTAAAGTTTAGTAAAGTTTATTTTCATAAGTTCCATTAGGTCCAAAGATCCATGAGGACTACATATTTACATAAAGCAATATGGCAGGACAGAGTATAGTACCGAAATAACATAACAAGTATATGTATACAATGTGTGTTGCTTATGCATACAATTAGGTTGCTCTTTGTCCATATATCAACAAATGTGTAGATTGGTTAGTGAACATTATATCAACGAATGTATAAGTTGCTTAGTGTGCACTATATCAACGAATGTATAGTTTGCTCATTGTGCATAACATCAACGAATGTATATGTTGCTTAGTGTGCATTATATCAACGAATGTATAGGTTGCTTAGTGTGCATTATATCAACGAATGTATATGTTGCTTAGTGTGCATTATATCAACGAATGTATAGGTTGCTCAGTGTGGATTATATCAACGAATGTATATGTTGCTCAGTGTGGATTATATCAACCAATGTATATGTTGCTCAGTGTGCATTATATCAACGAATGTATATGTTGCTCAGTGTGCATTATATCAACGAATGTATATGTTGCTCAGTGTGGATTATATCAACGAATGTATATGTTGCTCAGTGTGCATCATATCAACGAATGTATATGTTGCTCAGTGTGGATTATATCAACGAATGTATATGTTGCTCAGTGTGGATTATATCAACGAATGTATAGGTTGCTCAGTGTGGATTATATCAACGAATGTATAGGTTGCTTAGTGTGCATTATATCAACGAATGTATATGTTGCTTAGTGTGCATTATATCAACGAATGTATAGGTTGCTCAGTGTGGATTATATCAACGAATGTATAGGTTGCTTAGTGTGCATTATATCAACGAATGTATATGTTGCTTAGTGTGCATTATATCAACGAATGTATAGGTTGCTCAGTGTGGATTATATCAACGAATTTATAGGTTGCTCAGTGTGGATTATATCAACGAATGTATATGTTGCTCAGTGTGCATTATATCAACGAATGTATAGGTTGCTCAGTGTGGATTATATCAACGAATGTATATGTTGCTTAGTGTGCATTATATCAACGAATGTATATGTTGCTTAGTGTGCATTATATCAACGAATGTATAGGTTGCTCAGTGTACATTATATCACCTAATATATAGGTTGTTCAGTGTACATAATATTACCTAATGTATTGGTTTATCAGTGCACATTATATAACCTAATGTGGATGTTGCTCTGTGTACATATATTACTTAATGCATATGTTACGGAGTTTACGTTACATTACCAAACGTATAGGTTGGTCAGTGTTCATTATATCAACGAATATGTAGATTGGCCAGTGCACATTATATCATCGAATGTATAGGTTGGTCAGTGTACATTATATTACCTAATGTATAGGTTTATCAGCGTATATTATATCAACGAATGTATAGGTTGCTCTTTGTCCATTTATCAGCAAATGTGTAGGTTGCTCTTTCTCCATTATATCACCTTATGTATAGGCTGCTCATTGTCCATGATATCAACGCATATAATTGTAAATTATATAACCACATGTATAGGTTTATCAGTGTACAGTGTACATTATATCAACGATAGTATTGGTTGTTTATTGTGCGTTATATCACCGAAAGTTGGTCAATGTCCATTATATCACCTAATGTAAAGGTTACTCATTGTGCATTATACCAGGGAATCTAAAGATTATCTGCACATATTACATACACGAATGCATCATGTGGTCTATGCCCAATATTTTAACAATTGTATAGTGTGCTCAATGTACATTTTATCAACAACTGCAAAAGGTTTTCATGTAAAAGTTGCTTAGTGCTCACGTGCATAAATGATACTTTTGTATAGGAATTGTTTAACAGCATAACAACCAGTCAGTAATTAGTTTTAATTTATTTTATATGCATTATATTTAATGTAATATAATAAATAATTATTCATATTGTCATAACATCTCACAGTCTAATGACTGCCTATAATGATTAGAGTTTAACATAGTCGGAAAGTATTTTACATGCACATACTCATGACATAAATATCATATTTCGAATGAAATATACGTTAAATTGGAGAACATTGATGAAAACTCGAGTTCCTACTGGCCAGCTATGTGCGTACAAAGTGAACATTTTCATGGCAAACAGTAACCATGACAAGTGTTTTTGGAATGTGCTCGTTTTCCTCTCTCTGAAATGTGTCACAGTTCGTAGGTCAGTATCTCACAGAACAGCAACAGTTAGAAATCAAATCGTTTCTAATGTCTTCAAAATAAATAACAAAATACACATCGATAAGCATTGTTTTTCTTTTCATAGTCAAAGCGCTGAGTGGCTTTAAAGTGATCCTCGTTTGTCCTGCATCGCTAGAACACAAGTTGTTGACATGTTTTATCAACTATGCCATCTGGATTATAACAGAGAATATTTATCGGATTTGTTGTAACGTGTATACACATATTGGACACCGCTGTGCTGTTTCTACAAGGAGGCAGGTGCAATAGTTAACATTGAACACTTATTTCTTGCTAATTGGAATGCACATGTAATCATCGTAATACAAATGTATTTATTGACATTATCCGAAAAGCCAGAACCTGTAATGGCTATAAACATTCATTACGGATGAACTGAAACATACAAGTACAGTTTGTGTATATTCAGGTAATCGTTTCTATACACGTAAGCCCGATAGTCATTCCATAACCGAATAGAATAACCGATGAATAACTTATCACTCATCACGCCCGTTCTTCCTCTTTCTGTCCCTTCGGTTATTTCTCCCGGAAGAGCCTTTTAGGCCGCATTCGCAAGCTACCGTTGCGGAATAATCCACTATCTCCCATTTCTCCTCATATGTCGTGGAATCCCCTACTGTCGGAACCGGATTGCAAGCGTTTGTTGGGTCCCTTTTTAAAAGTTTAATTGGATACTTTTTTGGCTTACACCTATATAGACCAAAAAAGCACGATTTCTGACTACAATGTCCGTCCAATATTACTTTTGGAAAGACATCATTTTTCATCTTTTTCCAAAGCCGTTTCCACTCGCATTCCCATGCAGGGTGAAATTCGGTGTTTCCCGAAGCACTGCGTCGTTTTCGAGAATTCTGCTTCGAAGTTGTTTCAAAGAGCATGTTTTGGTATAAGAATCTCGTGTCAGATAGAGTGTTTGTATTTTCGTAGTCTACTTCATCTACGTCATCATCAAGCACATCATCTTCAATGTCACTGGCCGTGCGTTTTCGACGCATGAATTTTTTACTTTGAACACTTACGGTATCACCAATGTCCTTTTTACTGCCGTCAACATTGTCAATTTGGGATTCGTCATTAAAATAGTTTTCTAAAAACGCTTCATTCGAATCGCGACCCAAGTTTTTCTTTTCTATCACAGAATTAGCACTTTTTGCGGAGTCATTTTTGTTTACATCGTCCCCAGTGACGTCATCGATTCGCATAATCGAATCGTCAAATGCAATCCCCATTCGCGCTTTCAATTCCTCGGCTGTCAAAGGCTTACAGCCGGAAGTTCGAACAGTGATGGAGTTCATATGTTCTAAAACTTCAATAGTTGGCTGGTCCATTTTCTGGCTGGGAAAGGCGGAAACGGGGCTGGTTAACAACGCGAGATACAGTATGGATATGATGAATTTCCTAATTGATCTGACCTGAAAATATAAAGAGGAAACCATTATTATTTTATTTTACACGGGATATGCGAAAAAGCATAAAAGCATTATGTGTGCGACATGATATGTGAATTAAACTTTGTTTTTATTTTGGTAAATGAAAATATAATGTGAAGTTTATAAATGCTATACTGATTTATTTTATCTTTACGTGTGAGTATGTCGCCTATTTAGTTGTGTTAAAAAAACTTCCTTTCAAATTATACATGTATGTTTCGTGATAGAGAACGCATTATAATGGAACATAAACGGTCTATAACAGCTATGCGTAAATGCGACATGCAAGCTTCACTGTCAGATCTTTAGGTTTCAGCACATGTATCTAGCAAAACGTAAACGTTTATGATAATATTTTTGAATTCGTTAAATTAACTTGATATTAATTTCTGCAACATCTCAGAAACATTTACAAAAGGAAGAAAAGAATAGCTAGGGTCAAGCAGCAAAACCAACAGTCGTATACAGTACACAATTTAAACTCGTTGAATATTTGCGAAAAATGACCACAAGTGTCAAAATAGCGTGGGCAAAGAGTGAAGGATCTCTCAGCGAGGGTGGCAGGAGAACTAATGAAGGTAATGAATTTGACACATTCCAGAGCAGATTTGGAATTATTTGCGAACGAACTAACGGGCTAACGGGCTAATGATGGTAGAATGGAGTAAAAAAGAAAGAGAATAAGAAATGGTTATAGAAAACAGAAATAAGCTTTCTTAGTAATTTTATTTTCTTATATTTTCTGAGTTGATTTTCAACTTCACTCGAAAGCAATTAAGCTTTGAGAAATGTTCCTTATAAGTGTAGTTTATATTTAAGTTAACCTACTGTTCCATGAACCCGCATTTTTACGCTGATCATATGTTGAAAGTTCAAACTTATGATTTGATTTATGACCCTGTGGTTGACAATTTACAGTGACGAGTACATTTAGGTATAGAACGGTTTATTCAGTCATCCATTTTACAATACGTCATAAACACCGGGTAAATGTACAAGTTAGTTGTTTTTTTCTATACAATGCCTAGTCTAACGAATCGTTCATTGTTTGACCCCCCCCCCCCTCCTCCAAATCTGGGGTATTATACTCCTGTGTATTAGCTCAATGCTGTGTTCATAGTGTGGTCACAATGTGGCGACCCTAATCAGCTGAGATAAATACACTGCTGCAATTGAAACAGTGCACTCAGCCCTTGTTCAGTGAGCTGAGAGAAAAGATTGCAGAAAGTGATTCGAGATTTCATGGTGGACCAATACACAGAGTGGAATACCCCATGGATAGAACAGACATTCATTAAACTAGGTCTTTAAAGAAACACCAATAATGAGTTATTATTTGGCTTTCCTAATTCAAGTGTTGGAATTTCGTCTTTGAGGTTAAGGACAGTATCTTGTACACCGGTCAATGAAACCAAAAGCAGTAAAGCTGCTTACATGTTACATGCAATTCCTACAAAAAATAATATAAAAAATAATGCAATTCCTACCAAATACACTTCAAATAGCGCATGAAAGCAGAAACACCTATTTGCTCTCAACATATGTCTTAAAATCAGCTTCAAAACACTCAATAATAATTATAATGACTCTTCAGCATCTTTTGATAAATTGTTCCGTTGCTAAATGGCCACAATACACCGTATATTATCTACCCATACATGCCAATTTATTATATCATGGTCCAATAAAAAGACAGGTAGGAAAGAAAGGACGTTGAACCGAAATAATACAAGGCCGCTCATTTAAGTCATTAATAAACAAGCATTTCACCTCACAAAATAGGTAAACACTAATAGCGGTAATAAATTTACAGGATTCGGAATGTAAATATGCTGGTTTACAAGAAGCAACAGTTTATATATGTTATTGCATATTGTAAAGAGTTGTATTATGTGAGCCATTGAGTTACATTTTTCAGCGGATTAAATGATATTGTTAACATATTGCAATTGCCATCAGCCGCTAAAACATGCAATGACCTTTAATCGATGCACTGTATTGTTATATTTAAAAAAAAGTATATCTTAAGTCGAAATTAGTTATTCTCATAATATTCAATATTTATCATGAAAAAGGTCAGACAAGCGCGGTTTTTTGTATCGGCAGGCCTGTAAACTCTGGTAATATTTGGTTAACTTCGGAGTTGCTTGGTTAATTTGAGGAACGGTGTTACAATTAAAGGCATCAAACTCCGAAGGAGTATGCAATAATTGTTGACCAGACACATTGACAATACTATGTATGATGTCGCTACCGTATTAACGCCGTATTAGGATATTTTGTGCGATAAAAAAAAATCCGAAATGTTGAAACATGTTTGCTCTTTATCCATTGGATTAATAATGTAATCTATTTTGTACTTTTTGTTCTAGCTTGACAAAACGGTCGTTAATACGTAGGCGTAATATTGGCCATAAATTAGACACGCGAACGTTGCTTTAATATCAATAATTCAACAGCTCTTTGATGCAACGATACAATTTTTATCGCACTCAAAGCACTGAAAACAAAAGACCTTTCCTGAATAATTAATTTGCTTTAACAATTAATGTATGATTTATATAACGAACATCGCTTTGCCTACAAGCTTCCATCAAGGTGATCTAAAATTCTAAATACATGCCATTACTTTTAAACTGTGGAACAATCTCAAAGGGCAATTAATGGTAAACCAAATTGGTATTAGACATCAACGAAAATAAATACATGCCATTGGTCTTAACGAACCAATCTGGAAGAAACGCATTCGACTGCAATTGTTATTTTGGGATAAGCTATTAACAGTTTTGTTTTCAAGTACATATACAATTTATAGCACGGGGCAGTTACTCCATAATTATAACAAGAGCATAAATTATTAACATTTAAGTATATTTAATTATTATGTACATTTTCAGGCATGACACAATTTCCTGAATGTATTACTTGTATTTGGTCGTATTAATTAACCTTTTTTAGTAGAACGTATTCTACTTGTTTTAACTTAGCAACCGCGACAGTTTCTTAATATTGTCAAATAATTAGTGTCATCGTTTGGTCAAAACAAAGAAGCCAAAAGTACTTACACAATTCTCGCGATATGGAAAGAAATTGTAAAACAACGACACCACTTATTCAAGCATTAATATTTGTGGATGGGGGGTCAGATGGCTTTATATAAGAACACATCAAATATACAAACCTTCAATTTTTCAGATCTACACTATACATTTATTGTTTACTAAGTTAACGCGTTATAGGTCCCTGCGCATGTCTAACAGTTTGTTTAGGTTTCACATTGAATCATGACTTAATGTTCAAGAGTTTAAAGAGACACACTCACAGATTGGCAAATTGACAATTACAAATTTGTTTCTCATATTACAAAAAGAAAATTATACGTAAGTAGGTTCATATTTTCTTGATAGAATATCTTGGTTAGCAATATTGCTGATGCTTCAGTTTTTGGGAGATAATATATTTTGACATTTTTCAAAACATACAAATATCTTTGAATAAGTACATTTAAAATATCGGGTACCCTGAGTACTTATCCTAGTTCACATAAACAAAACCATTTAAAATATCGGGTATCCTGAGTACTTATCCTAGTTCACATAAACAAAACCATTTAAAATATCGGGTAGCCTGAGTACTTATCCTAGTTCACATAAACAAAACCATTTAAAATATCGGGTATTTTATAAAAAATACCATACGTTTATGATGACATTGCAGCCAACGGATTGCCCCCCCCCCCCCCCCGCCACCCACTTACCCTCCAATTTCTTTGATATGTTAAATCAGCTGCAAAAACTTCCTAATGTAACTTTAAGCAAATATTGCTCTCATATGTTAAGACCCTAAACATCAAAGATTTCTTTTCTTCGGGTCAACAGTTCGATATAGGCATTTTACGTACGCAAGTGACAATCAAAAGAGACAGTCGGATCTTAGGGAAGAAATCTCAACCTAATTCAAGACGTTTCGCTCCCTGTTCAACAAAAAAAGCATTCCTTTAAAAGTGGGTCTCCAGCGTCAAATACTTGTGAATTTATCTGCTAAATGCTTTGTCCTAGTTTGGGTATTAGAACCGTCCATGTAAAATATGTAAAACAAGCTGTAATCGTTTGGTCTTCTATTATACTATTTATTAAAACATTTAGGAAACGACAGCTACAAAAGACATTCCTTTTTCATTTTTATCAGAAAGGGCCTTTTTTAAGTGTTAAAAATGCTGGTTTCATTGTCGTCAAAATTGAAGTGCGATTAGGTAAGTTTAAGTTTTTTGTATGATTTTGTATGATTTTTCATTGAAAAACATAATATAATCTTAAAAGAAAAAAATGATTTAGATCAATAACATTTTTAAGAAGTTGTAACGGTCAGTTATAAAATTTAAACCAACCTGTATTTCATGTCTTTCTGTTAATTTCAGGAACAAAGGCAAATTTAAACAGGTTTTCACGGATATTATAATCACGATATGCATTGAGCTGAGATAATATTATTTTGAGAAAATACGGAATACCGTATGGTCATTTAAACATAAGAATGTCAGAGAAGAGCTCTTAGAACGAGACAATAATTTATAAATATATATTAGACCTGATAATATTATGCGAGGTATTTTAACATTAAGAAATATTTTTTCAGAACGACAAAGAGTTATCTATTGGCCGATAAACAACAATAATGCGAAAATTATTTCGATTCTAACATGATTTGACGTCTAGGTTTGCAATTTTAATTGGAACTACTTTTTATTATGCTCCGCTCAAATCAGGACTACTTTTTGCGTTGTATCAAGAGTATCTTAGGTGCTTTGTCTGCAACTGGAACAACTTTTCACTCATACGTCCCGTGTGTATAATGAGTCATCAATTTATGGATACAACATTTATAAGGATCCCTACGTATACATACTACTAAACTATATAATTGAATATCATTGGAAAATAGAGAAATACGCTATCGTGATACAGACGATACATTGTTTGATTTGCGGAAGGTCTTGAGATAAAGTGTATCTGACCAAAACGAGAAAACAAACTATGAATCATAATAATGGTGTGTGTTTCAAACGTTCATATCTTGAGGTCAGTTGAAGGAAAAGGAAGAAAGAGCAATGAAGGACCATGTTTTTCACAAATCATATTTTTCACATGTGTGAAAAACAGAATCTCATTCTTCACAGGTGTAAACATTGAGACCTTATTCTTCTCCCATCACAGTCTTATTCTTCACATTTTCGGTGAAGTTTGTGATCGCATCCAGATTTTTATAGTCAATGAAGTCATTTTCTTCTGTGATCACCACGCATACCGCGTTTTTGGCCAGTTACATTTTTACACTTAAAACTGTGAAAAATGAGATCCTATTCTTCACAGGTGTTTGAAAAATATGCTATGCGAAAAATATGATCCTACAGAGCAATGGCACAGAGAAGTAGACTGTCTTATAGATGAAGGTTGTATCGTTGAAGGATATGCATTTATCAGCAATTTCCTGGACACTATGGGACAACTTTATAAACTACCTTACATTTTAATAAAAGCACATATGATTGATAACCACTGATAGGATACATGCGATATTTTGTTCAAACAGTGCAAATGTAATGATGGGACCTGAACCTAACAGGAGTAAGGAAAACTTGCATTGGAACTAAATGATATCATAAACAGTGTACATAGCAGAACCGAAAATACAATGCAACGCAACAATGGGACTTAAAACGAGTAAAGGAAACTTATTGTGAGGGCTCGAAGTTAATGTAAATTCAAACATTCTACACAGCAGAACCGATTCTGTTTTATCTACAAAACATAAAATATTTATAAAGGTGTTAAACTTTGGACAAAGACAAAACAATTTGAAATGTACTTACGGGTTGTGAATGGAATAACGCTCGCATTTCACGTGACACGTGATCTGAGTGCGACACGTGCAGGGTCACGTGGTGGTGGGCGTACAGCGACCCCCGAAAGAAGCACTCCAAATCAGGTTCGAGTCCCGTGCCCCAATGTGGCGGAGTTGTGATCGTCTCCATAACCAGAAGTATCCAGAGTTATACGCGCGCAACGCATTGTTGCCTCACAAAATCCGTGATTGTGTTTTTGGTACTCCTGCGTCCCAACACACGAATTCGAAGTTGCCAAAACAATTCACACTTAATGATAAATGGTGTGAACTCGTTATGTTTTTATCCGTTATTAAAGCAGCATGTCACGTTTAGTCATATCATCCAGTATACTGTCCTCAAAGTATATAATAACGCGAAACATATTTTTAACTGTTTGATAATGAAGTAGAACCTTTAAATGTAAATAACCAGTTTTTATCGACAGCCTTCACTGAAAACACTTTGTCATAGACCGCTGTTTTACTTACTTGCGTTTTGCCTCTTTAAAGATTATTGGTATAAATCAGGCTTATCCAAAACAAATAGCTCACGTTACTTCTGGTGAACAGAAACGTTCGCTCGTGGAAGCTATCGCCGTACTATTTCACATTATCGCTCGACTTCCATTTTATATAAATAAATCAAAAATCAATATTCCATATGAAACGCTTTCTACGCTATTTCCCGCGCAATTTTCCGCTTCGCTGTTTAACCGTTTATCCTTCAAGGATTATTTCCAATAACGACTTTTTGGCTGTGAGAATTTTATCCAATACATGACGCCCAACTGCACTGTCTCTGAATATCCGAGTTCCGCGAATGTTGACGAATCAGGGAACACTTGTTGCACCAGTTGACGCCCTCTAATCTCACGCTCTACTTTTTTCTGAAAAAGAGAAAGACTGGAATATATAAATATACACGTGAAATGTTCTGTCCCACCTATGGTTAAACAAACAGTGGTATGTAAAAATATTCTAAATAGTTCATTCATAATACGCTAGAATACTTTGGCATTTATATGTTTTATATTGACGTATGACTACCAGTAAGCTACATACATGCAGATGTATATATATGTTGTTGCCAAAACGCAAGGCTCCGCACTATTTAAAACAAAAGTCCCATTGCTTTACATCAGCTATACTAATAGAAAAAAGAAACTGGACATGTTTCAGTTTTTATTTTTTATATGTTGTTAGATTTAAATATGGATGGTTCTTTAGGTTATAAATTGACCTAATCATTAGTTTAAAAGCCACAAACAATTTATCAATCATTAAAGCGGTAACGTCACCCAAACGCAACATTAGTGAATTAAAAAGTTGCAAAAACCACCACGCTACTCGATTTTGATTTTTTGATTAAACACCGCAAACTAGCCATAATTTCCCTAAAATTCTACTTGTTGCATAGCAACGTGCGACCACCTCTTTGACGTCTTAGAGTGAACGGACATACTTCAAAACAACGGTACTGGGAAGGCGGCGCCATTGTGTTGTTTGATCTAACATTTTAATGATTAATCAATTTGTCTGGGCATTAAAATTATTGATAAGTTCAATTTATAACCAAACTTTTGATACCAAATTCATCCATAATTAAATCCAACAACATATAAAAAATACGAAATGAAAACATGTCCAGTTTCTTTTTTCTATTAGTGTATTAGCACACACAAAATCGGAAAACATGAAATTAGAGAGTGACCCATTTAAGTCATGGCTGTAGAATTTTTCAAACACGTATCTTAAGCACAAGTTTTAATTTTAAAAGCCATTTTGAGCGTTTACAATTCTTATTCATTAGCTCTAAGCAAGCACTTTGGAAATAAGCATGCGTTTTCTTCGAAATAACTGACTAATAACATACTTTTGATAAATATTGTATAGCTTTTGTTAAGGCAAAGACGAAGGAGAAGAAAAGTAGTTTGTTTGTTTTTTCATTTAATTCAAAATGATACTATGCATAAGGTCAAAATGAACATTAAAGGTTTATACAGGCTTGAATTAATCAGAATATGTATGAAGATTCGATCTCTAATAAATAAAGTCATGTCTTATACAAGTTTAAACCGTTACGGCAGCACAGCTGTTTTGATTATTAGCTCTGAAATATGATGCTATGGCATGACTAAAATAGGGCAAGCGAAAAATGCAACTGCAGATATAACGCACTGGTTGCATAGGGTAATAAATCAATTTGCACGACAAATCGCCCAAGATAAAAGTTCAAGTGTATAAAAATAAATTACAAAAACACGCGTGACGAAATGAAATAAAGAAATAATTTTCATTCAGAAATAAAACACGACATCTGCAGTTGCTGATAAGCCCCAATGCAAAGGTTTTACTCGAATGCCCGTGAAATACTATAACCCTAATCAGTTTCGAGGGAATGTAAGGAATTCGGTGTTTTGTAATGATCCACGCAGGAAAACGGGACTTTGTGTTATTTCTTGCAATAAAGCAGAGAGTGCCTATGAATCATATTATATTCACTATTCTACTCGGCAGTGGCTGCATTGAGTCACTTTTCCTTCTGGAATTTCCTTACTATATGATACTGGAATCCGCGACCTCGAACTATTGTTTTATTGTACGGAAGCGTAGAAGGGTAATGTTGTTTTTTTCAAAGAAGTAATCGATTATCATCTCTTAACGTCGAAACCGTGCATGTGGCTATAGTCATGAACTATAGATACTTCGTTTCGACATTGGCAAGATTGGTAATATAACGGTTAAGCACAACTTTTCTGCTCAAAAGATATGAAGTTTCAACAGTCATAAACATGTACAAATGGAGTTTGTGTTCAATAAATGTTATACATTAAATAATTAATAACGTAGAATGACTTAAAGATTCGCGTATGTCTTTCTGTTGCCATCAGCCATATGTATTTATCAGCAAGTGAATGACCGGAAGCTGCAGTTATTGTTTGACTATTCTTTGCCGTCGACCGTCTAGGCCCATATCCACAAGCTCCCTAGTGAAAACGTAAGTAAATTTCTTAAAATCAAAGAGTTCATTAAGTCTGTGGCTGCTACATTTAGAATTATGGTGTGTCTTAAATTGTTGAATTTTGGTAACGCATCAACAGATTTTTCGTATTTAACCATAGTTCAAATATAAAATGTGATTTGAATTTCGCACGAAATATCACCAGTGAATGATCATTTAATATATACGAAATCCAAATATAGGCTTCCGTACATTTGATCGAGGACCTTTAGCAAAGAAACAACTTCACCCGAGCTGTAACAATCTTAAGAATTCCTTTGATAAACAAGTACGTGGTTGCCAGGTAAAATCCAGAACCCTTATTTAATACATGTACGTACTTTTACTACCTAAGACAAAGCATGCATGTGGTTTTTGTCGGCATTACGTATCGATAAACCTAGTCATGAAGTTGCCAATTTTTGCGCATTTCACAGATCTCTGTCTTGATTTACATTTGAATTTATAGTGAATGGTGGGTTAGGTTAATACTTTTTCTAACACGATACTCGCTAATATTTCTATAGACAAAGAACAAAATTATCGTTGTTAAACTACCCGTAAACAACGCAAAAAGAAGTTCCGATTCTGAGCGGAGCATATTAAAAAGTAGTTCCAATAATAATTGCAAAATGTACGCCAAATCATGTTAGAATCAAAATAATTTTCGCAATTATTGTTGTTTATCGGCTAATAAAAACCTCTTTTTCGTTCTGATGCTGGCTATTAAACAACTGGGTCTAACACATCATGGTTTAATTCCTACGCATCAGAACTCCAAATCGTTGTTTTTTAGTCGATAAACAACGATTAATCGAAAATTATTTCTTAAATAATACATCCTATAATGTACTCTTATATACCCGAAACACGCACTCATATAATGCACTTTTATCAAATAAATCTGGTAATCAAGAAATAATCAAAATAGTCACCGCAAAAAAATGTTAATATTACGAGCACCGTTGTTTGAAGTTATCAACGTAACAAGACTTTTTGTCATGCCTAACGAGAGTGAGAAAAACAACATTTCATTTCGTAAATTAAGTTTTTGTACATAAATATATTGCTATTCTTTAGTTACTGTGTGTCAAACAAACATTTTATGAGCAAAAAAAACATCGATTGCCCGCGTGTTAACATAAAGGCGTTGAACGGACAGTGTAACTTTAACAAATAGTTGACAGTTTTACACTAACCTGGCAATGACGTTCAACTAAGTTATGTACTCTCCCTTTTTATGTTACGGCAACAGTTGATATATTGTTCGGACTAAACGAGAATCGGATACGCAGAAAATGCCGTGTTAAGGGACATTACGCATACAAATTTACGATTTAAATGTCTAATTGTTTCCACACATAGTTAGCAGTCTTATGATTTAGGTTATTAAGTAAAAATAGTACAAAGATAACTTGATAAAATGTAAACAACTTTAATTGTATTTAAAATATAAACTGTCAGACCTTAAAATGGCGACCATACTTTGTAAGTTTGTTTACATTATAATGTATATAATTATTACAATTTTTCTTATCTATATTAGTGTACCTATGTATAATTTATACTTAAATAACAAATCATATAATTATTTCAGTACATTTGCTCATACATTTATTGAGCAATTCTGAGTAATTTTATTTTGTTTTTGGGAAGGAAATTGCCACTTCGACATTTGCCGATCTTAAATCCAATGTTTTAGCTAAATTTGTTTTTAAATTTATTCGTTTTTTCTGCCGATGGTTATGTCTTCAATGTTTTTGACGATTGCGCATGTCAATCGTTTTCAAGGGAGACAAATGTGTAATTTCGATTTCATCTGAATGTTGTGTACTAAACGTGACAGATTACTCGAGGCAAGATTCCATTCCATTCAGATGAACTATTTTAATTTATGTCTTATTTAGTTACAGTTAATTATACTCCATAATCAGTTACGTGTCGTATATCGCCTTCAAAATCCATTTTACCCGCCAATAAACCATTTAACACAGCGAAATAGATGTCAAAATGTTTTTCTTCTTTTACCCGAAACGATGAAAGAAATGCAGTGTCATTTATGGAAAGCACTTTTGGGTAATTAGTTAATTATAGGTTTCATATCTCAATTTAAAGTTGAAGAATTACTTTTGGCAGTGCTCATATTATAAGTCATTTCGTAAAATATATCTTTTAAAATTGTCGTACTCCGAAGAATTTGTTTTTTTATACAATCTGCTCACGAAAACGGCTTTCAAATCAAGTTTGTAGAAAGTTATTATTGTTGTTGCCATCATACGCAGTGTTCTCGATGACTTACAATAGTAATCACTGTTGTTGTTGGTAAAGGCATACAGAGTACTTGTTGTAGTTGTTGATATTGTTGTTATAGAATTAGTAATAGTGATAATGATGATGTGATGATGATGATGATGATAACTATGATGATGACGATGATGATGATTATGATAAGGATGTTGATGCTGCTGCCACTGATGATGATGATGATGCTGCTGATGATGATGACGACGATGATGATAATGTTTAAGTTTTCATGACAACTTTATGACAATCTTTACCGAAAATTCCCTCAGTTATTACCACCAATCAAATCGCATTCAAATACATAAAATCATCGTTCCTAACACCGCAGTGGCCTCTTCACTTTGAACTCCTGAACACATGTTAACAAGATGTTATCACAGCTGAAGACAAGAAATCTTAAACAAAAATGTCTCAACTTTTCGCCTATGATGACAAGCATAATGCTCCGCTACCCCCCATATTGTTCGGGATTTATGTGCAGGTGGTAGCATAGTTTAGGCGCACACTTACAATACCACTTTACCCTGTTAAGTCTGTTAGCTATTAAAGGGAGGTATGTGCATTATCTCGCATAGGAGATTCCCGAGATAGCGTCTGCATTATATCGTACTACATTATACTCCTCTTGCACATTGCGCATATCAGCAAGTCAATCTCTCTTATTGCCGAAATCAATTGATTAAGCAATTGCTTTGCGTTTAAGCTAGAGATTTATTGAGTTACTGACGCTACAAGCTATCTTTCTGTCTTACATATCCGGCTGTAATGACTAGGCAATAATGTGTTCGTTGTTCGTATTGCTGGTTTAGAATGTATAAACGAAACTGACGTAGAAAAAACACATCGATGATGATGACCGACGATAAGAAAGATAGTAAAGAAAAATATGTCAATGAAAAAAGATACGAATAAGACAATTCCTACGGCAACAACGGTGATGATGATGATGATTATGATGGCTGTGATGATGGTGATGATGATGATGATGATAATAATGATGATGATGATGTTGGTGATGATGATAATGATGATTATTATGTTATTGGTAATGATGAATATGATGCTGTTTCTGCTGCTACTTCTACTGATGCTACTGCTGCTGTTGATGATGCTGATGCTTATGATAACAATGATGATGATGATTACATCAGCATTTACACGTTTCGATGAAGACCACCGCATTGCAACATTTTACACACTATCAATACGACAAATGTTTCATCAGCACTTCGCTCGATAAAACAATTCGGATCAAGTGTGCACCCTATCTAAAGTGCCTATCATGGTGACTTAATCCCCCACTCAATTATGTCCCCACTAAAGCATTTATTATCGTCCAGCAATCGTGCGCCGACGTGAGGCAACACTGCACATATTTGAGATGGGGGTCATTGTCGACATGCATTGAAATGTGAAGCGATTTCTTCAGGGAGTGTAATCGTTAGTGTTACCCCTAACACTCCAGCTGCGGCAATACCTCTGCACATTGTTCCATGCATACCATCATGTTTCAAATATTTCAGAACAGAATCTATTTTTACCGTACCGTACTGGCTGTAAATGATGATGATGTCGATGATGCTGATGATGATGATGCTGCTGATGATGATAATGATGATGATGATGATAATGACGTTGACGATCATGATGGCTATTAATATTATTATTATTAGTAGTAGTAGTAGTAGTATTTCATCATTATTTTCCGATTAAATCAATATATATTGTAACCTCTTTTAAAAAGCCAATTTACAATAAACCTGCATGTGATTCAAATTTCCATATTTTCAAAATCTCCATGTGACATGCTTGTAATTATTAAAACATAATGATGGTATTCCTATTAAAATGGCAATTTACGTTTTTTGCTGATATTTGCATATTTTTCAGATTACATGAAGACGCTATCCGGCTTCAAATTAAACATTGAATATGAAGGATAGGCTTTTATTATTTATGATATGTCGATGATGGTGATGAAGAAGTTGATGTTGCTGATATGAGTATGGCGACGAGTTGTAGTAGCACTTATTGTTTTTTATCGTTATTTTTGTTGTTGTCTTGTTGTTGATGTTGTGATGACTGGCGACGATAAATGATAATGATTGTTTTATCATTGAAGCAGTATTGTTGATAATGAAGACGAAGAAGGATAAGAAGAAGAACATGATGATTAAAAAGAAGATGATGTTTATGATAATGACCATGATGACGACGACGACAACAACGACGACGACAACGATGATGATGATGATGATAACGACGACGACGACGATAATATTGACGTTCATGATAATGCCTAGCCAAGTTTCAAATGTAAATGAACTCACGGCTCTAGTGAGACAATTTTAGGTATACCGTTTTTCACATTTTATCAGCAACATCAAGGTGGTCAATGACCCAAAGAGGTTTAAAAGTTCTGATAGGAAGATCCAGCGAGATGCCTTATTCCAGAGAGGACCCTGTGTGGCAATTTGACAATACCCCACGTTGAATGTTTACAAATTTGATACGGGAAATGATAGAAGATGCAAGACAAAGCGATTTTCCAATTTTGAGTTCGACCCTGTCTGGGTAGCACTTGCATCATCTTTGTATATTGCTTAAAAGTTCTGAAACTGTCAGACGTGTGCGTTACCGTGTCGCTGTGCAAACGCCCAATATCTGAGGTCGACCTTAATGATGCAGTTGCACTATCTAGGTGAAATGCTATAAAAGTACTAATACAGAAGAATTAGCAGGCGATATTCACGACCTCTGTTAGAGAGAAGTCTTTACAGTGTCAGGCTCACCAATCTTTGCCCAATGTTTAACATATCTCGAATGGGCAAAAATGCGAGATAAATTAATAATCAATTCCATAGGAAAGCTTGAGTCAAAACGTGTAAAGAACATCTTGATATTTTAAAACAATATCTAACAATGACGCACAATGGCCTCTGCCGTGCGATATGTTTATAAATTATGATGCTTTCATTAATGACTAAAATCAAGCCACACTGCTTTAACTGTTAAATGAAATTATTGGTTTTAAAATAAATCATTCATCTTGTTTACAAAGAATACGCCCTATGTTGAACAAAATCTCCTATGACAACGGATATGTGAGACGTTTTAACTAGAGCCAAAACGTGGAAACGCGTAACGCCTATTTAGCAATGTCCAACCACACGACATGACTGGAACATTTTATGGAACATTTTAGTGTAGGCGGGCTACGTCAAGGTAGATTTATCTGTATGTTGTTCATGAAATGAAAACCGTAGATGTTAAGCCTTTGTCATTCATTATTAAAAATGCATGCCCGATTCATCGAGTGCTCGTGCCTAATTTATCAGATTCTAGACTTCTGCTTAATGAAGGGAAGTTTAAGCTCGTATTGTTGTATCTTTGTAAGCTCTTGCGGGGGTTGTTTGAAATTTCCGATGAGTGAATAGAGCAATGATGCGTGGGAGTACAAACATGCCGAATTAATCACTAGCGGCAATGTGCTACTTATTGTTTTACATGTTTAATGAATAAGTACACAGAAACAGTTGTCGTTTTTCATCTATCCACAAATCTCCGGTGTTTATCGCAGTGGAATAACTAATCGCGCATCGAAGGCGTAGGTCGTACACCATAGGAAACAAATTGCATTGTTTGGGCCGCTAGCGGGACCGCACGCTAGTTGTAGTAACGCATGCCAACGCTGTTTCGACGCTGGCAACTGAGAAACGTTGCGATACAATCACCGCTAGTGAATCAGTGTTTTGGAGAATGTCACCTTCGACTTTGTATTTTATTACTACTTTATTGGATTAAAATGCTCAGGAGAGGCCTGGACCTTTTATTCTGCATGTTATAAAATAAGATTGCCAGTAATGATCCCACGGCTGTTAGCTTTGATGTGAGAATTTTAAAATTGCATTAGTTTAGGCGGGAATGCCTATGTTGCCTTTTGGGGGCCTGTTTTGTTGTTTAAAATAAGCATTTAACGTGTTGGTTACCGAACATTTATACTAATTATAGATCTACAAATGTGGCAGCATGCGGATGTAGAGAAGTATTAAATTCTTGTGGTTAGTATACGTGTACTGGTTATGCCTTTTAAAGTTTAATGTCAGACAAATTAGAGAACTTTCAAAGTAATACATATTTACAATATGGTGATAATATTCTTAAGAACAATCGCTTGTTGTGATGGGAAAATAATGAGTAGGGAAAGGGATGGAAATGGGTAATTATTGGATGTTATTGAATGTCATTGAAGATACATGTATGTTGGAAATTGAAGAGATAGTAAGGAATAGTACAGGAAGTGTAGAAGCAGATTAAGGGTAGAAAACGGAGAACGCAATGGTTACATTAAGCGATAAGAACATGTTTGGTATTTTGTATGGTAGGACATATTTGCATTCATAATTTAAGTAGGTCAAATGAGCACATGTGTTTAGGATAAAACACAATGTTTGAAATGTTTTGATGGTAGGTTATATGTAAACGGTAGAAAACTTATGGGACATATTATATAGCGCAGATACTGCAAACTGAGCAAGTACAGAGCATTGAACATTCTATATAGAATGCAACGTATGTGGAAAAAATAGTATGTACTAAATACAGGACATATTACCTATGTACATGTACGGTGTATAGTAGAGTATTATATTGCTGAGTTGTATAGGTAAGGGGTGTACAGGTGTTGGACGTAAGTTAAGGATGTTTAATGGACTGGTATATGAGCACGTTGAGTGTTTGTTAGCTACAAATGGACTGGTTTGTATGGAGTGATCAACAATTGAGATGACTAATAACCGATCGATCCATGATTGCGAAGGTGGTACAGATAACGCTGTTAACAATGAGTAATAATTATGACTTTCACAATTGAATACAAATACGTTCGCCGTAATAAATATTGTTTGACATACCAAATATAAGATTCACGTGATCATTATTGATCATCGGGAAGGTAAATAATGATATTTAAATAAGAGGTAGCAGGGCATGACAAACATGTAAATAGCAACTATATAAAGGACATGGGTAGCTGTATCAGGAATAACAAATAATAATAATTGTCGATTGGTCTTATTCAATGGCTATTTTCATGGTTATGAAGACATAATGGATGGCATTGTGAAATGTGAGAAATTCCTCAGCCTATTGAAATTAATTGGTGGTTTCTGTAATGCGAAATATTTAAGTAAAATCTATTTATAGACTAAGTAACGCGATCTTTAAAAACAGCTGGCGGTGTCGTCAAGTATTCTTTCAAAACTAGGGCGTGGGCCCAAAGACGTTTACTTTCTTCCCGGTTTTCAATAGGACGAAAATCGACACCGTCTGTCCTTGTTTACTTTCCAATTTTAATTACAGCCACAGTAATTAGTCTTTAACACAATTCTATTATCAACATAAACGCGGAGGTTTTCAAACATAGCAACTTCGACTAAAAAGAATGCGGTGACATTTTCTAGCGGGCCGGGATACTCCAAATTAAGAGATAAAAAGCATTTTATTAGATTTTAATGACATATAATACGTAAGGACTTCGACCCAGGCAAAAATGCTCCCTTGTCTGCATAGCTTCAAAGCTATGCGTGGATTTCACAGCTGTATGCCATTGTCGAGATTGTTCCTTTACTATGGTGCACCAATGGAGCCATTATTTTAGATTGATACACCAATTAAGCATCCACCATTGAAGGGATTTAGACAA
This sequence comes from Congeria kusceri, assembly GCA_027627225.1. Taxonomy (NCBI): domain Eukaryota; kingdom Metazoa; phylum Mollusca; class Bivalvia; order Myida; family Dreissenidae; genus Congeria; species Congeria kusceri. Next base: position 51,310,358 of record CM051032.1, on the reverse strand, counting down.
AAATGCTTGGCTCTAGGGTGGGGCATTAGATCCCCAAAAATACAATTAGTTAAATTCCCCTGGGATTGCTCGCCGCCCCCTCCCCCCACCCCCGGGGGAAAATATTGATAGGTACATTATTTCAATATTATCTCTATCTGAGTATACAAGTAGATCTGATATGTATAATGTTATTTATCAATAAGCAGTGACAGACATTAAGTGATAGCTGTCCGGCTAACACAGTGGTTGAAACCCTTGCTTCTCACTCATATCGTGGTAAATAAACATTTGATAAAATTCACAGAATTCCACAATTGCACGCAACTTCTTTTTTTTTTTATTATACTTTTACACATATTGTATAATATGCCTTCGTCCGTAAACTAGGTAGCATCTATATTCATATTACGGGCAAAAGCCCGCCGCTTCGCGGACCGCTTATATATATCAGTTTTCGGATATACCTATGGAACCCAAAATTGTTCGTCATCGTTGTTGTTGCTCGCGAAAACCGGTTGCGACGTAAAATTGCACTAAAATAAGAATCCGATAGATATTTTGTGTGTGTATATACCTACTCAAGTAAATAATATAACATATTTTGACAGATACGTTGCAAATTATCCTCAATATTTCCACAACATAGTTTTTTTTCGCACTATTTCCTTTTATCCTTCATCCCGAATAACTCGGGATTCAGATTAATTTCCTTACTTTCGTTTAATTAACGTATCATGGAAGTACGATGTCGTCATTTCAGTACATTTGTTTTAAATCCGTAAATGATATTACATGAAGTTCAACAATGCTTGAACAAAACTAAATTCTAAACCGAAATTAATGCACATAACAAAAATACAGGCGTGGATGGATTATATTTCGTTTTTAATTAAAAACATGCAATAAGCAATGAATACAAAATATAGAACACTTCTTACATTTACTAAAATAGTTCCATCCTGCTTAAATAAGCAATTTCTTATTAGATATAACCAAATAATTAAGAATAAATTTTGCGTTTAATAAAGTATGAATTGTAACATCAAATTTTGATTACATGTTTAACTTAACTGAAAAAAACAACACATTTTGGGGTTTTACTTGAAACACCTAAACTAACACAAATTACTAACAAAATGTCTGATCTTAGAATCGCAAATGTAACAAAACTGACAATGCAAATACCTCACAATTTGCGTAACACAGATACATATACTTAAAATCACAAATTAAAAACCTTTCTGTTTTGTTGCATTTTAACGAGGCGCAAACGCACAATGTAGCCGAAAGACTCCCCCGCTGGGTTTCCATATTCATTTTTTGCCACATGACGCTAGCGTTTTTCCTTTTCATTTCTACGCTTCGAGAGTTTAAACATTTGTACTTGAAAACCCTTAGAACTCTGAAAAGGACTCCACATTTACAAGCAAATACTACAATGTAAATACGTCTTTATACTCCTTCGTGGTTCGCATAAGTAGCTCTTGACAAACTTTGCTTTTTAATCAATACATCAACGAACATTGTTTACATTAGAAATTCGCGTCATCGATATACTAGCTAATGACCAACTCTCCAACTACAGTGTCATCCTTTATATTGTACTGTAATGATTTTCAAAGAGCTTTTCGCACAATTAATTGCATATTTTCGACATTCCACTTCCCCACTCATCTATCACAAAAACTCATTTATATTCGGTCCTATTTGTTAGTTGTACGACAATGTTTTTCCATAAAGCAGTTTTGGCTCGACAAAATTTAAAGTCTTTGGGTTCAATGATCCATTTTTCTTTGGGTTAAATGCAGGCGGTGACACTGCGAATTCACGCTGCATTTTTGACGCTCGAAGGCCGCTGCTATTGTGCACGGAGTCTTTCAAAATTCAAAAGTCATAAAGAAATGTGTTAACGACGGAAACATTGTGTGTACATTCCTCAATAAATCATCCGCAAATTATTGTAAATTATCAAGCTATAAACACTTAATTGGCGCTGTCAAACTGTATCAGTCGAATTTGAAGAATACCACGTAGATAAATTACTTTCTGTGGCGAAAGACGGTAGATTCTACATTAGACTGCAAACTTCATAAAAGAGACGCGGCAATTATCATTGAAAATAGTATAAGTTCCTCCACATAGTTATCCACGGCGGTCATAAATCGTTGATTTTATTAGCAATGAAATGGAAGATACATATAAAGTAAGCCATCGTTATTAAAATCGTGAAAATTGGTTGATGCTGGTTATTATTTGTCCCAAATAAATCCACCCGAGCGTGAAACGGGGTAAAAAGATATATACTGTATATACTGTATACGCATAAATATCTCGCAGTATTTAAATTCTGCCAGGGACATGAAATGTTTATCAAAACATTTAGATGTAAAACTTTTACAATGTGCTGTTTACTGTTTATAGGTTGAAATTTTATACCCTAATAAAAGTGTTATAAGTATACATATTTAATACAATGTTGATTCCCCCTAAAAGCAATAAACGCGAAATGCAAAATACTAAGTTACTTTTGTCCCAAATAAAACATTGTTTATTTTGTTGTAATCTTTTAGTTACAAACATTTTAAAAATACCCTTGTCATAATTTTGAAATATAATATGTACATCTAAATTCTTATGTAAACAGAAAGCTCTCGGGTGCGCAGACCGCCGCCAAAGCAGGTCATTCCCCTAAGTGTTATGCAGACCAATGAATTTTTATAGAGCATGATATGCCATATGATTATCATCTCCCAATAATTAAGATTCCTTTGAACGATTCCTGGATCCAGAGGGTGATCAGGATCACCACCAAAATGTAATCATCAGACATCTGTTTAGTGGTCTAAACTTTTAAGAAAATGTCATGCAAATACGTTCATCACTGTTTGCGTAAATTTGCTAACAGACAGACGTACTAACAAATCAACGGTACCAAAAACATACCCCCTTAGCGAAGGTAACACGGAAACCTACAAGGGATATCCTTAAGACATCGACGATATGTTAACCTGAGAATTGTATAAACTTGCTTCGGATTGTTGTATTACCAACATGTTCCCTAAGATGTTACTCCCAAACAGATTGTATATTAACAATAACTGTAAAGCACAAAATATCATCTATTTTGTCTCCACAACTTAAGAGTTCTTAACACGCTGTTCAGTCTTCACTCCATGAAAAAAGTTCAGTATAATGAATGATCTAATTATTTTTTTACAGGTAATATCCTTAACCTGCAATAGGTTATTATTGCTGCGATGTACTTTTCCTTCGTAACATAACCACCAGCACTCGTCATTAATTCAAATCAACAAACAATTCAGCATCATCGATTAAGTAATTTAATTCTTTTTGTACTGTAGTACTGAAGTGTAAATAATTCAGAAAAAAATAATGTATCACTTTAATATGTATACGTAGGTCTGATTCACTTAGGCATACGTTAATAATAAGTGATGATTTCGACGTTATTCAGCAATATTGCATTCATTTTTTCGGGGTTGGCGCAATTTTTTACTCTAAGAAGCACTCTCCGTCCCATAAATTCCAATCATCGACAATTAATCGCAAGAAATCTATGCCAGGAAATACTCTCCATCCCATCATTTCCGATCATCGACAGTACTTCGCAAGAAATCTATGCCAGGAAATACTCTCCATCCCATCATTTCCAACCATCGACAATTCTTCGCAAGAAATCTATGCCAGGAAATACTCTCCATCCCATCATTTCCAACCATCGACAATTCTTCGCAAGAAATCTATGCCAGCAAATACTCTCCATCCCATCATTTCCAACCATCGACAATTCATCGCAAGAAATCTATGCCAGCAAAAATTAAAATTAATAAATAAATATTACATCCAAATTAGCACACTTTCTACCTATTGCACATTTACATGATTTACCTACTAATTGAAGTCCAATCATGCGATGTACCCAATAAGCACTCACTATCACCATCGCATCTCAAAGCATGTATACATATGCGTTTTATCTGCATGCCGGATTAGGGCTTCGAGTGCATCAAAAACTTCAAGTGACATATTTATACAAAAAAGTTGGGAATTGATAACTGTAAACTCCGGTTCAACATTTCGTCCATAGGTGTACATTCATAAAAGATTATATAACTAATCGCCTCGTACACATGTTTGTTTTAAGATCCGAAACATGGTCTGTGGGGCTTTATTTCGAGGGGATCTTAATCCACTGCATATTTTGGTTGTACCTTTGGTCTTAAATAATTTTGCATATTTCAAGTACGCACGTCTGAACCGTCTATAAAACGAGACTCGGGTTCAAGATAAAAGTGGGAACTACCAAATGAAATATTTTAGCTGGGCGTGTATTTATTAATCATTGACAAAAATACTTTATCTAATATACCGCGCTCGTCACGTCACTGCCTCTATTTCACAATTTCATCTGAGTTGCAATATTCATTTTTCTTTCATTTGTGTAGAGCTATTTCGAACTAAAAATGTACGAAAATAGTAACTTAAATAAAGGGTTATATATTATGGACTAGGTGAAGTTATTCAGGCCTATCTACGTGAAACTTAAGACACTATTACGAGGCTTTAGAAATGTAACCTTATAAATTTACTCACAAATTAGTTTTCTGCTAATGACAGATTGCATAGGGTGTATTCAATTCAGCGTGTAAATCCCAAGTAAAAGTGACCTTAATGACAAATCAGCATAATTAAACATTCGCGTACATTTAAAACTTATGTGTGCCCTTTTGTATTTACTTTTGGTCACGATTTAGTGCAAAACGGCGTCAATAAACTGTGAACATGCTAAAAAGAAAGATTCCTAACACAGAGTTTCAAATACAGATTACTATTGTCTTTTGCGATCTGTCAAGCTAGCTACACGTATTGGTTTAACCCTTGGGAAGGACTCAAAACGACCGGAACAAGATTTGGTAAAAGTGAACATTGAACATATGAAATTAAGTATGGATTATTCAACCTGGACGAAATAACACCCCGTGGGTTGTATGCTCACGCTTTGGGTTAAAGCAAACACACTCAGTGTAATGACGTCATTTTTATGATTTTCGAGACGTCAATTTACATGTATGTAGATCGTGTTATTAGTATGTTTTCGTTCGTTTGTTATAAAAACACACATGTATACAATAATAGGATGAAACGAATACTAGGTAAGTGTTGAATAAAGATAAGATTATTTTCTCGACAGCAAAACATTTTCTAAGTCTCGCTAAATAAACTTAGATCTATTTTTGTTCAACACTAACCTGGTATTCTTTATATAGGCTCATACATTTTAATGGAGTCCTGCGAAGTCTTGTTGGAGTGGCCCATAACCTTCAATTTCCTTGATTCCCTATCATCACGCTCTTAAATGGACGTAAATTTATGGCGTGTTTGTCTCATAAAAACATATTCATACAGGCAGACATTAAAAACGTACAGCGACGGCAAAACCATTATTAAAACACGCTTCTAAGAAGCAATTCATCAAACACCAATCGGCAGGAAACCGTACAGTAATCTTACAAATCCTTACAAATTCCTTGTACAATTTTCTCAAGTTATAACCTTAGAAGCGAAACATACGCTGTTAACAAAATCAAATGTCATTTTATTCTTCACTTGGTCACCAATTCCCGAATGTCTTTGCTTTGCCTTCTTTAACCGCTGTTGTAATTAAAACTGACGTACGCTTGTGTTGAAGTGGTGTTTAAAACACTATATTTAAGTCTGTTCAGCGAAAGACATAAACGTCAAAATAATTGAGCAACAAAAAGACACAAAACACTTGAAATTTAGACTTCTCTTGTTTAACAACACATGTGATAAATGTGTTTGAAAAATAAACACGTTTTGTATCTGCAGATATTATTGAAACAGAAACAAATACAGGTATATGAATATTCTAACAGAATAAATCTCACAATTGGGAGACTGAGACTAGATATTTTCTATAATACAATGATTGTTATTGACAGTATCAACATAAAGAGATATCACTTATTAAAGTAGACCTTTCAAAATGTTAAAATAAGCTAATTTACGGACAATTCCTACTTGGCTTGCACTATGTACACCTGCCAGTGCCAACTGTATAAGATGCATCGAAAGATCTAGGATAAAAAGGGTACAGGGTGTCCTACTTGGCTTGCACTATGTACACCTGCCAGTGGCAACTGTATAAGATGCATCGAAAGATCTAGGATAAAAAGGGTACAGGGTGTCCTACTTGGCTTGCACTATGTACACCTGCCAGTGGCAACTGTATAAGATGCATCGAAAGATCTAGGATAAAAAGGGTACAGGGTGTCCTACTTGGCTTGCACTATGTACACCTGCCAGTGGCAACTGTATAAGATGCATCGAAAGATCTAGGATAAAAAGGGTACAGGGTGCTGCTAAAAAGGGCATGGTGGACGGAACTAGAGGTTTGACATTTTCTAATAATTTGCTAAATCTTGTGTTTTCAAGAGCCTACTGCATCTAATTTAGGGTTTTAAGCATAGTCTATTCCTTTGTCATTGAATATTTGCAACAAATATATTGAATTTCAAAAGATAATCAACATTTTTGTTCAGACAAGTCAAGAGGGGCAGCAGGGGGGGGGGGGGGGACCAAAAAGGATCAAGGTGCAGAACCCTGCTATTTTGCTATAGATATTTCCCTAAGATGTGTATGCTTAGTTTTAAGAAAGCCAAGTTAGGTGTTTGAAAAAATCAAATTCAACCAGCATGTAATAAGAAGCTTTGTAGGATCACATTTTTCACAAATCATATTTTTCACTGGCCTGTGAAAAATGGGATCTCATTTGTCACATTTATAAGTGTGAAGAATGTCATTGGCCAAAAAGGTGGTATGCATACGGATCACATTTGTCACATATTTTATGGTGAAATTGTATCGCGACACTTGATGAAATCATTATTTGAAGCATAATTATACATTAATCATCGTCGTCATCATCGTCATCATCTCATCATCATCATCATCATCATCATCACCATCATCGTCACCATCGTCACTATCGTCACGTGACCATCGTCATCATCACCATCGTCATAATAATAATCATCATCATCATCATTATCATTATCATCATCATCACCATCATCGTCACCATCGTCACTATCGTCACCATCGTCATCGTCATCATCGTCATCATCACCATTATCGTCACCATCGTCACTATCGTCACCATCGTCACTATCCTCACCATCGTCATCATCGTCATCATCGTTATCATAATTATTTTCGTCATCACCATTATAATCATTATACTTAACGTCATCATCAGTATGGTCATCACTATGAGAAACTAAGCCCTATTTAGGAGCTACTTATGTATGCATGCGCTTAATCGTTAGTCAATACGTTTATACGGTCTAATTAGGAAATAGAAATGCATATGTACTCGCGTAAGTCCATACGAACGTACACCTTTTTATTGGGATATTAACCAATACACGCATCCGAACGTACGTACAAACAAACGTCCTATTTTGGATTATTAAAACCAAAAAAAACAACATGCATTTGTCCGCTCGAACTAGAATATACGTATACACGGACGGTAATATAATGATCTTATTAGAACCTCCGCACATTTTAGTACGTACGTTTGGACAGTATTGTAGCGTAGCGTACCGTACCTCCCGTATCGTATCATACCGTACTGTATCGTTCCTTACCGTATCGTACCGTACCTAACCGTACCGTACCGTACCGTACCGTACCGTACCGTACCGTACCGTACCGTACCGTACCGTACATTTCCATACCATAGCATTACAAACCATACCGTGCATGCCATGCTATGCCATGCCATGCCATGATTCCATGCCATGCCATGCCATCCCATGCCAAACCGTACCATACTTAACCGTCCGGTACCGTGCCGTACCATATCGTACCATACCATGCATACCGTACCGTACCATAAATCACCCCGTTTGTTTTTCGGTTACATACAGTGTGAAAAATAGGATTATGATGTAATAAATTCACTTTTTTGAAAATTTGAACACTTTTTTTTCATGTGTGAAGAATATGATTTGAGTGCATATCAAAAACTGGACTCGATCACAAATTTCACAGAAAATGTGAATAATGAGATTGCGATGTGTGAAGAATGAGATCCTATTTTTCACACCTGTGAAAAATGAGATCCTATTTTTCACACGTGTGAAAAATATGATTTGTGAAAAATATGGTCCTACAAAGCTTTCTTAAATACTATTAGCCGTTTTCTTTGTCACCACCTTCTTGGAAATTTCACGTGTATTTGCCCCATAAATTATGTTAAAATGATGTATTAAACATTCAGTTTAAATGTGCATATTTATTTTTAGACACATTGTCGCCAACTTTGCAATTTTGTTATGAATAATGCATTTTGAGATGTGTTTTGGATATTTTCCATTATATGAATGAACGTTTTTCGTAATGAATGGTTCTCTAATTTATTGATTACGCGCGCGTTTTGAAAACCGAAAGGCATGGTTAATTGAATGCTATTGCGTTGAAGAGTTTGACTTAACGCCAATCATAAAATACATAAACATTGATCAAGTCAATGCAGCTCCTATTTAACGTCGTTATGCAATTTATAGCCATTGGATAAGATTCAAATTTCGAAAATCATGAAGCTATGTAACGTGTTCCAGTCATAGTTGCCATGCAGATAATTTCAACCATTTAAATAGAACAAACTCTTAAATAAACTGATTTGCTATGCTGCAATGCATTATCACCCGATAAGCCATTGTGTCTGTAATGGGGCCCTTTCAGCCAACACATGGTAGGTCAATGAACTGAAAGCCCCCCTTATGTTATTATAACCGGTACCTATTTTTAACAAAATTGTTTAAACCTACAGATTTGCCACTTTTAGCACTAAGAGATTTAATGAACACCTTTTTATTGATTTACTTCATTAGAAAACGAATTTAAAGTAAAGTGTCTATACAATTATAAATAGACATTTGGAATGGCTGTTTTGTTTTAGTATTCCAGACACATCTTAGGTAAAATCTTATCTTTAACTTTAATATGACCACTTTTCTTTAACATGTCATCCCATGTGTATTTGACATTGAGATTAGTGTTTATTAATTATTTACCATACTATGAACACTTATTGACTTAACGTTCAATGGCTTCACACATTTATAGGTGCATGTAGTTTAAGAAACATTACGTTTCGAAGGTTTTAACTGAACTGAAATTGTTTTAAGATAAACTTGAGATGTTTCTGTAATATAACCACTGGCATGTTATTTTCTTGTTAATGGCAGGACACGGGTCTTTAAACATATATGTTCCCTGACGTTGGGTGGAATACGTAACAAACTTGGCCTCGTATTCAATTGTATGGCAATAAGCGCTAACAAGATTTACTAATTCAATATCTACCATTCTTTAGAATTTATTCTTTTAATAACTGGATAATATAACAAGTTCTTTTTTTTTAAATATGAAACCTAATGTATAGTTTATCATCGCCAATAATTAAATATGTTTGACTACTTCATGTGACAGCACTCAGTTTAATTTTCAATATAAAATTATCTTTATGATATACAGAGTACAGCTGGATCTATCTATATCTACATTAATATATTAAGTTAATCAAAGCCAAGTTGATATATGAACCAATAAATAAATAATAAAACAGACGGAACATCGCAAACAGAGAAGTTTAATTGTTATGTATTACTCCCAATCCACAGATATTAAACGAAACAAGTTTTATGTATTTATCTATTTAAAGGTTTTCTCTAGGTTAGCGATGAATACATACAAATAAAGTTATATGTAATCATATCTGAATTTGGCTTACGAAACGTTCACGTTTTTTCGAACGTTGTCGAAAATTTAAAAAATGATACATATGTGGTTTTAAGGTTTCCATCCTGACATGATATAAGAAGAGATGTATAATTATCTCGTATATGAATAAGGTGTGTGTGGGGGGGTCTTCTAAGTTATTTTTAACGGAGGAGGAAAACAAAACAGGAAGGGAAAATAATTTAGGTGATAAATAAGTGGCGGAAATAGACAACACGATTGACAACAACCACAACAACAACAACAACAGCACCAGCAGCAACACAACCAAAACCACAACCATGCTGCAACACAAACAGCCAAAGGAGAATTCGTGTTTAATGTGCGACGTTTTCGAACGAATTTCAGAACAAATAAGGTAAATTACGACAAAGACCAAGGTCTCAATGCTAGAAAGGACAAACAATCGCGTAAACAACATGACATAGCTAAGGCACGCAAGAAATTCCATCACCTAAAATACGTGTTAATAAATTATATGTTTTCTATCGACAGCTTCAGATAATGACTTCACACGAGTGAATTACGATAAAACTACAATCCTTTTTACAAGACGGTTACTTAAACTAGGTCCAGGCTCAATCAATTCATACGCCTTTATCAGCACATATTTACTTTGTAATAAATATTTCTATCAACTATCAGCTTTCGAATGAGTATTGCATTTTTGAGCTTGTGGTATTAGATGTAAATAAATGATAGGAATTTCTTTACACTTCCCGTGAAATCTAAATACCAGAAATTTGACGGCCTACTTTATGCACTGTTACTTTAAATTATTCAAATATCAATAACGCCTTAATGCTCTTGAATACTCCTAATTTACCTCAATCATTTATACTCGAACTATTACCTGAATTTACACGTAATCTTTATATAGAAATAACCTGATGGCAAAAGCATCATAGGAAGTGTAATATTTACACATACGTGTCAAAGTTTGCTCAAGTTAGATAATATACATAGCACCTCAGATACGCAAATATATATTTTCGGAAACAAATATGTGCCCATATATATCTCCATTTCGCAACGTGTAATGTCTTTTTGCTATATTTAACCTTTAAACTATCCTTAAATGATTGTTGTTCAGTCTTGCGCATTTCGCCCGTTTGTGTGGATTCCTATGTGCGGTTGTGGTACATATAGAAAATTTGTGTTAATTCTTAAAGACAGGGTCACGTAATAACGGATCACCCAATATAATAAATCGAGGTTATCTCGGTTAGCCATAATCTTTCAACACTATACATTATTACATTATATTGTAGGCTCTCGACATACTAGTAACTAAACAAAACATGTATACATCGCCAAAACAAATCCTGTGGTTCGGGCAACCCGACCCTACGTAGCGAAAGACCCCCCCCCCCCCCCCCCGACCCTAAAGTTTTTAGCGACTTTTGTTTTCCGTGAAATCCGTATTTGTCAGATTTTAGTTAACTGTCAATGTTTTAGACCGAAATGTGTCTTTAACAAAACAGTTAAAAACTCAATACCGACCCTACATACATCTTTGAGACCGTTGCGCGAAACATTTAAAGTTTTTTTTTGCCTAGGTCGTTTTCGGGGTAGATATAGTATTATGACGTACTATAAGAACAGAAGTTACTTTTAATATATTCACTGAATGTGTTATGTGGTCTAAAGCATTCCTTTAATTAAAAAAACCAGTATTTTAATACAAATTAAACTAACTTTTGTAATATGCTACACATTTTTTAATTTAGTTCTGTTATTGGCAGCCTAAAGGGCGTGTCTCCATATGCACTAAGAAGGCAGATGAACTGTTTTGCCTTTCAACGCACACATAAATATATTGCACGCAATTAAGAAGTATGATGTGTTCAAGACATAAACTTTGTTACTTTTTCACCAGCTCATACCTTTCTTACAAGCATTTGTTTAGAAGGAGAAACACATGCAATATCATTTTCACCTGCATTTTATGCTAACACATAAAACACATATCTCAGAACGGGTTTTGACATTTATAACGCTGTTTAATAATAATATGGTTAAACGTTCTGCCATCGACTTTTTACACGCTCGAGCGACATAAATGTATCTCATTTCACCTTAAATCTAAAACTGCATATCTTCGTCTCTTCTTGGTTCGCTCTTGACCTAGATTTTACAAATTAAAAAAGATCATCCTGAAAACATATCTTTGCATTACAGTATTGACACGTTTTGAATATGATCATAAATCAACGCTAGGCGAGTTAATGTCATACCCTTGCCTAATGCTTAAATATTGTCCCGTTTCATTACTCAAACGACCCATAATTTATTTTGCAAATGAGATGGCATTGGTAGCAAAAGGTAGGTAAAATTGAAAGAAAGATACGTGTCAGAACTTATAAGATAGTTTCACTTTGATGTACATTTTACCGGGCCCGGCAAGCTCAGTTGGTAGAGTGCTGGACAGTCAATCCGGGCTTCGTGAGTTCGAACCCCAGTCTGGCCAGGTAACATGTGTGGGGATTGATCATGACATTGTTTCTACGGCCATTCTCCCCCTAGCTCTGATTCAAGTAGGGCAGTTGTCAGCTACTGGCATAAGTATGTGCACTTAGTACTGGTAAACCGCTTTTATCGGCTAAGATTGCCCAGGAAAAGTGTGAGTAGGTTAACTGACCGCCGTGATATGACTGAAATACAATACTGTTAAAAACGGCGAAAAATCCAAACAAACCAACAAACTAGTTATTTACCACGGCGAAACTAAAGGAAAATCCCTTCTCGTATATGTAGTTTTCTTTAGTTTCCAATTGAAAGCGCAACTTATAAGGTAAGAGTTTTGGGTACAAGTTATAATTCTTTTTAAAAAAATCGAGGAAACAGTAAAATTGATTTATGTTTCATAACATACTGTGTCTGTTGAATTAACCTGACAGAATTTAGGAATCGTTTCTTTGAATTTCTTTTTCATTTTAACGTTATTTTAGTGCCATATAAGTATCGTGTAAAACACTTAACGCGTGGATTGTCAAAATTGTGTCATAAATACACACGTCCATTCGCATTTATAATGTTCAACTCACCTTTACCATACGAATTCCAAGTGTCATTTAATAACTGTCCTAAATGCATAAAGCACTTACCTCCGAATCGCGTGTCATAAATACACATATTTCAATTACCACTACTATAAATAGAATTTGACATCTGAAAGGCACTTCAATTTTGATTACTTCTTCATAAGCATTGATGTTGTAAATATAATGCAATCGATATAAATTTCATTGCGAAAGAGTTTCTTTTCGATACAAAGGTCAGTGACTTTTCAATTTTATTTACACATGATTTATTGTGAATGTAGAAATGTACATGCAGTTTTTTGTAACTATGTAATTTTACACGTTAATGATGTTAATATATGGATTTTGTCAGATGTATTGTTTTATATGCCTTGTGTTGAAGGCTGGTTTGTGTAGACCTCGACTTAAATGATTTTATTTGTAATTGACGCAAAATGTGGACACAAATGTTGCGAATCACGAATTCAAAGATGTCAGCGGAGATGACACTGCATTACTGGTGAGCGAGTATTTGTCGGACAGTAGTATTATCAGGCGTTTTTAAATATTCGCGTTTCGTAACCGCTTTTCGAATTTTATCATCATAATACAAATAAGCGCTTATATTTTCAAGTACGTTTCGTTTATCTTCGAAAATAGTGAGTTCATTTTTTGGTAAAACCCCAAATTTTTACGTTGATAGTCTGAAACGCATGCAACTGTCGTCTGGGGAAGTAAAGTGACGTGCGCATGCGCGATAAAATCCCAATTTGGGGCCCAGACAGGTTTCGTGATAGTTTTGGCTGCCTGCTCATTATAGCAGACGAACTCTGGCAGAACATTATTTAACCCGCTACGACGTTAAGGACGTGCGTAGTAGCTACATAGATACGTAACGTCTAGTAAACTCTTTAAAACGTCATGCTTCCGTATTTGTTTCAACGCCTTACTTATATTCTCTAGTAATTACTAAATCATATGATAAAGTGGTATTATTTTGATATCAATTACGCATTTGATTATTTATTTGTTGTCTAATATAGATTAAATAAAATTATAAAGCATTTCTCCGTATATTTCACTGTTAAAAAAAACGTCCGGAAAATACTACTGTCAACGTGAAAAAGACCGTGTTTAATGTACCCTTTTCAGGGCCTCAGTAGTTGCGCATGCGCACAAGTGAAACGTATTTGTTTACATACGCAAACGGGTGATCAACCGAGGAAGTTACAAGCGAATTTTCATCGTTGAGTTTGTTCATGAATTAAAACTGTCCCAAAATAAATGCATATTTCGTCCGACAAATACTCGCTCACCAGTATATGTGCATGAAACATATTAAAATGAAATATGAAGTTGTTAAACGTTCACAGCCTTTACAAAAGATAAAACACGCAGGTCAGGTGTCAACAGATATTTAGTTGGTATGTACAATATGCACACTCTGAATTTACAGATATTTCCAAAATATGTAGGTTATAACTTGATTTCTATGTACAAAGTGTTCAACACTGAGCACTGAGATATCATTTTCTTCGAGTATTTTAATTTTTAATCTTTTGAGGTAAATGACAAGAGCAGGCGCGTGTAGTTTTCAGACTATTTTTTTTCAACTTAATATTACAGTTGCATTTGGTATAACATGACACCAACGACAAATTAGAAAACCACAATGTTCGAAAAGACACATTAAGTATAAGGTTACCTTGGTATATACATTTTATTCATATTATTTCCGTTGCAATATCAACTTTAATGATATTTGCAAGATGATGCTGTGTGTTATAACGATACATATTATTTCCGTTGCAACGTCAACGTCAACTTAAATGATATTAGAAAACTGATGCTATGTGCTATAACGATTAGAAACGAGTGCTGCAGTTATATTAAACGTGTCTTACCTTTTGAATAATTATTAAGATTCGTCTGTGTAATATTTTCTTCTTTTTAGGTAATAAACAATAGTTTGTAGGCGCTTAAGTGAATTAATAATTAAACCTTACATGTAATTGCATCCTTACAAATTAAGATTCTTTAATTTGAGTATGCATACGATTATATGTTAATCGTGGGTCATGGCACACATACGTTTATATAATTGTAATTTAAATGTAGCATGGTAGTTTAAGTCATAAAAATAACTTCATGTATCTAACTGATAAAAAACGTTTTGGTTTATTAATACACGCGGACATCCAAAACATATTTCGATTTTTAACATGATCTTTAGCAAATAGTGACTCAGTTAAAAAGTTGTCATGTTTATTTATCAAAAGGATGAAATTCACTCAAATGCAGTTGAGATTTAGTAACAAATGTCTTGATACTCGTATTAAACATAACCGTGTAGACACTTTGAGCAAAGCATACTGCCAAAGACCAAGGGTGGCGCGTCGTGAGAAAACCGGTCTTAATGCATGTGCGTAAAGTGTCGTCCAGGATTAGCCTGTGCAGTCCGCACAGGTTAATCCAGGACGGCACTTTCCGCTTGTATGGTATTTTCTGTTTCAAGGAAGTCTCTTCTAAACATAAATCCACTGTAGGCGGAAAGTGCCGTCCTGGATAAGCCTGTGCGGACTGCACAGGCTAATCCGGGACGACACTTTACGCACATGCATTAAGTCCGGTTTTCCCACGACGCGCCTCAGGGGTAATATCCACAAAGCTCCTTAGGAAAATCTTAATTTTAGTCATACTGAAAAATTAAAACACAATATTCCTTGTGAAAATCAGTATTGTATATTTGAAATATGGTAACATGAAAAGCGTCTGTAGATTCTTTGACAGATTAAATTTATATTTAAGTAAAGCTTTAATGAACCAGCCACAGACTTAAGGCTTTTAAGACGTTTACTTATGTTTTCACTAAGACGCTTTGTGGATATGGGCCCAGGGCCTGAGGTTATACAACTCTTGAGATCAATCTTCCAGATCAAATCTCAACTCCTAGCTCAACCTGAGATCGAACTCAGAAAATCATAGATTATGAAAACTACTTTTGATCTCAAACTCAGGCAAGAAATCCTGAGATTGGTTGCTACCTGTCTCAGAGTCGATCTCAACATGTAAATGTGACAAAATGAGGTTAACAATGATTGTTATATAACACCTAACTGAGCAAGAATCTCAGAGTAGCAAGGAGCTTGAGCTGTGAGTTTAGGTTTGTACTAAGATTAATAAAAAATGTATAACCTCGGGCCATGTTTAGGTAGTTTAAAATGGGTAATTTTACGCAAAGAATGGACAGAAAATACCACACCACAAAAGAATCAGCGATGGAAACGAAGCATATACGGATTGAAATAAGAACGTGCTACCATGGAGTTAGACACGCAAGAGTCTATTCTCATCTGAATACAGTCGTAAAGAAAATGAAATTCAGCCTTTTCACCTTGCACAGCGGAACGTGAACTTAGCACTCGAGACACGCGCTTTATTTCGACCCAGTGTGCTTTTAAGACACACGTGGGCCAATAAATAATATCTAATATGCATACATGCAATATAATAGTCGTAGTACGTGTTAATGCTGCTAATGTTTCAATTTCGACTCTGTTTAACTTCCATTCGAATTTCTACCACCGTATTAATTGTTTGTACGGTGTTACATGTACTTACATAGCAGTCAGTGATGTCATGTTCATCGTGTACGTTAGTGGTAAAATATATATAAATAATTGATTAAGTACACGAACTATTTGGAAACCCCTCATTAATAATAAAGAATTCATAAAGCAAAATGTGAGGAAACCAGGTGACGTTCGAAACAACTTCCCGTCACCACTCTAACCTAGTTCTGGATGCCAGTTATCTACTACATGTATATATTAGTATAAGTATATAATGATCTTTTAACACCGAAGCAATTCCTCGACGTTTATGTTTCATAAATCATTGTTTCTAAGCAATCGTGCATCCTTGGACTGTTGATATTGCTTGTACAAGTAACTACAAATATGATATTTGATTCCTAGTTTCTACTCTGGAATTGTGTTTGCTTTGTCTAGCAAATCTACCGAACTTGCCACACGTGTCTCCTTAATGAATAATCTTTTTAGCGACAAAATTAACAACGGCGACCATTTCTTCAAATTTAACTCGTGCGAGTCTGTTTCTCTTGACCAAAATAAGGGCCCCAGCCACTACCATCACAAGAGACCAGGGCCCGTATTCACAAAGCTCCTTAGGAAAGACTTAAGAAAATTCTTTAAATTCATAAAATTCCTTAAGTCTCTGGCAGTTTATGTATAGGTCTTTTAACTGTACAAAGTTGTAAACTTGTAAATATTGCTCATATGTTTAGTATTGCAGCATTCGTTGTACATTAAATATTGGATTTCACATAGAAAATAAGATTTGAAATTTTCACTTAATTTAACATTTCCCTTAGGAGATTTGTGAATACCGGTCCAGTGTGTCTTTTTTTGTCAAGATTTACAACAATTTGATGTCACATTGAAATTTCGCACACACGCACTGCAACTGCCACCGCAAACATCAAAACTTCTGTGAATCGAGCTATTTTCGCTCAGTAAAACAGCTATTGTGTGCGCAGACTCAAGGGCTGTTAAATTTATGCAAAAAGAACATAATTATTTCGTTCAATTAACATTCCTATACACATGCTTGCGCGCCTCGTATCTTCGCCTCTTGTTAAGATAATTGTCACGCATTCGCCTTAAATTTGGTGGGGGGAAGCATGTGTTGTCACTGTATGATAAACTTTCACGCACCATCTCTCAAATTTGTTGATATCTTCGGCTCTTGGACAGTATACTGTTAGCTTAAAATTAAACCCCGTACACAAACCATTTTTACTATATTTTAATCCCATCATGTAACATTGAGTTATCAAAATTCTCTCAGTTCAAATTCTTATGAATTGTGAATGTTTCTGGCAGCCGCTTTTTTCTGCATACTATTCTCAATAACTATAAAGCATACCCCTTTCTTCAAAACCTGCTAGACGAGTTTTTGACCTACTTAATAACCCGATCAATTGGGTTGATGAAAAAAACAAGGTCAGTAGATAATGTGTAAGAAATGGTTGCATACAATCATTTTAAGCCAAAAAACTTCAAAAATATAATTATACAAATACAAATACAAATACGTTTATATAGCGCAAAAATTATTTTTCTATATTCAATTGCGCTTTACATAGTCCTATGTACAAAGCCCTCGTATTATGCATTAGTCAGTCAAAGAAAACACTGAACAGATGTGTTTTAAGTTTGCATCTGAATTGATTTTCATTCTGCAAGCACTTTGAGTCTTTTAGAAGAGCATTCCACCACTTAGGTCCAATAACAGCTATGGATCTTTCAGCCATTTTTGTTCGGGTTCTGGGAATGGTAAAGTTAGTAACGTCTGTTGATCTTAACCTGTATTGACCTTGATTGCAAGTGAACAGTTGTCCGAGATAAACTGGAGCGGTTCCATGTATAATTTTAAGTACGAGTACAAGAATTTTAAACTTTATTCGTGCACGCACTGGAAGCCAGTAGAATATATAGAGAATATCCTTGCTGGATTGGTCGTATTATGAACAATCACCAGCAGCACATGGACAGCAAGGTTATATATTCACCGTAACTAAATACTGATACATTTTTAACGATCAAAGCAAACCACAAGTATATGCAAATCGTAAGGGAAATTATATTTATAATTTTAGTATCATTATTTTATCGTTTACTATGAAGTGACGTATTGTTCAACATAATGCATTACACGTTTTATTTATTCAACGATTTCTGTATCAGCTTGCACTTTTACTGTAAACTGGTGACTTCGCGAATAAAAAATAAACATGTTGATAACAACGTTCGCCAAATGCAACTTGATAGTTCGCATATCTCGTAGTGTACCCACATCAGAGCCCTGGGTCGCCAAGCGCACGCTTCTTTGTGGTTTTGTTTTTTACATGTTTGCTGCAACACTATTCAAGTTCATTATTTGGGTAATCATCGACCGCCAAATACAACTCCATTCACGGTTAAGAACCTTAAATACAAAATCCCGATACAAACGCTTTATTAATCACTGACTCTGTAATTTGCAATTTAAATTTGCACCTAGCATCACCGCTTGGTTTAATGGAAAGAGGGCAGGTTTTAGGAAAGAAGAATTTAAGAAGTGTTTTAAACGCAGCACAAGGCATGGAGTACTGACAAATCACGCATTTCACTTCATTTGGAATTTGTACTTCGTTTTTATATTTGTAGATAAGACTCGTCGTTTTTATATTTGTAGATACGACTCTGAAACTTTGGAATTCAAAATTATTGAATCACATTTCACAGTGTTTAAACGATTTAAACGATATCCAGCTATGAAAATATTACAAGGCAAAAAAAAATCACTTTCGGTTTTGTCTTGTGGGTATTTAATTTAATTCCTGTTTTGTTGAAGTCAAATTCTAAAGTAACGACCAAATATTTTCAAACAAACAAATCTGAACAAACAAAATGTTAAGGTGCCTTTTGCCTTAAAAGCATTATATATTTTACGAAAAACAATCATTATCAAATACTGTTCTATCTATTACACCGACGAATTCTTATTAACTTCAAAAATTGCAAACTGTAAAAAAAACGTTTAAAATTTGTGTTGGCATTTTGAATCATAAGCACTGGTGGCTTATATTATATACAAATAGTTTGTAAAATACCTAAATAACGTCTATGTTCTAGTTTAACTTTATTTACCCCCTGTACACAATTATACCATGTTTTTCTATTAAAGTCACATGTGCTAAATTACTAACCATTTTGCCATTTGAATATTTGTTGAAGAGTTTATGTCCCTTTAATGAATAACATGAATGTTCAAGAGGTTAGCACATGTTATATCTTAAAGATCTAAATGTTTACAAATAAATACTGCCTTGTGGTTGCAACATCAAATTGTTTTTGTCGATTTGTTATTATAGTTTTATATAAATGCAAGGTTTTTATTTGATGAGTAAATTCAATTCAAACATCTGATGTAGCCAGTTATAACACATTTAACGCTTTTAAAACAGGTGGTTAAACAATGTGTCAATGCGTGTTTGAGTAATTAAACGGTTCTGCTTAAATCGAAGTGAACCATCCCTCACATGTTAAAGCACGTGTCAAATTCATTAAAATTCTTATTTACTAACATTTTCACTACAACGGTCGTAATTTATTAAATAATCTTACAGAAATATATCTACTACATCAATCTACATTCCCTTAAAATTGCCGTTTGTTAACTTCACTTGAGATATGCTGCGAAAATATCCGCAAATCTAATGTATAACTACGTTTGATTTATGCCAATCTTAAGATAAATAACAATTACATTGAAAAAAGAATGCAATTATCTATTTGATTATCAAACATATATTGAATACAATAGTTGTCCCGTACCAATAACCTCAGTGCGGCTAAAGTAATTTTTTTTTTACTTCTTGGTCCTTTAAAATAAAGGCTATTTTGAACATACACAATCCAAAATGCCATGTCTCGTCAGAGCACAAACTGCTTGCATGAGTATTAATATTATATTACATTAAAAAACAAAACCACTTTACACTTTCTTCTTGTATACGTTGCGATATTTTCTTTAAAATAGCCCGCTTGAAGCATAGCCACTGTGGCCGCAAAGAAAAAATAGTTTAAATACATTTTCAATACAGGTGCAAACAGTGGATAAAAATAAACAGTGGAAGATACTGTTTATTTTTATCCACTGTGTGCACCTTTATTGAAAATTATAAATCGAGCTCATTTAGGAACGTATTACTTAAACTTACCGGTAAAATATATTCCGATTGTCATCTAAGATTAAATCCAAAATAAACGAATTTGCTTTAAACAGTTTAAACTATTTAATCCAATCACCAAACAAAACGAGTCCACTATGCACCGCGTTTAATCCAAGCAAGTTTTTGAATAAATAAATTATTTCATTAATTTAACACAACGAGTATCGTTTTTATTTTAATTCCGGTGCAAATTAGAAAATATCGTACATCGTAACTCCTATCCTGAAGACTACCAAATTGCAACTGTAAAATACCTAAAATGACAGAGTGTATTTTGATAGGCCCAGCGATGTCTATAAAAGGTGTACAGCCGGTAAAACTACTTTAAACACTTGAGCGAACTGTATAGTTTTCTACACTATAAACATAGATTTAAACTGGTATTTTTGCGTTATGATTAGGCCCTAAGTTAATGTTAATTATTTTATTTAGAATATTTAAACCAAACCATTAAATAATTTCAATACGTTTTCCAAATAATCAGCATAGTGTGTATTTGATAACAAATAATATTAAACACATGTGACATTAACTTACTGAAACAATATGCAAATTTGAAGAATGCATATTTATATTAGTGTTATTGAACTGAAAGTGTTTATATAATACCGGGCACTTGTGTGTTCTCGCTTTAATAAAAAAAGTAATTTTGAGCATTTATGTTAAACATCATAATTGTTGTATCAGTAGGGTTATATGTTATAACTGGACACACAAGCAAAAGCCACTTCTCAGGGCCTTTTCTGGCTAAAAAGCAGGCCATTTTGAAGTTTAAAATAAGTTTACATAATACAATTATAAACATTTAATATAAGACATTTAGAACTGAATTATTATTATAATTGCCGCTTTTCTTCATTTGTTCTTGCTATTGTGCAGATGTCACAGGGTGAGAAAATTGTGCGGCAGGTCCGGGACTCGAACCCGGGACCCCTCGCTATCAGGGCGAGTGCTCTCCCGACTGAGCTAACCGGGCCGCCAGACAACTTCTCCCCTTTAAGTGACCAAGTTCATGCCGTGACACAGACTTTATGACAGCTACGATGATGATGATGATGATGATGATGATGACGATGATGATAACAATGATGATGATATGACTCATTATCATATTCATTGTTATCATCAACAAAATCAAAAACATCTTCATTATCATCATTATTAATGATTACAATGCTGCTGCTGATGATGTTTATGATGATGATGATCATCATCATCATGATAGTAATGATCATCATCGTCATCATCATCCTCATCCTCATCATGATTACGAGGTCAGATACAACGATTAAGATGCTGCTGAAATCGTTATTTGTCATTGCGTCTCAGAATACCCCTCAGAATTGCAAAACGATTTGAACCTTGTTCATGGAAAGATCTAGTTAGATGCATTTTCCTGCGTCAGAGCCTGACAATTAATTATCTGCCCCTGATTGGCCAATTGTTATTAAGAGTTCCTGGTGTTATGTGCTTGACTTGTAAGTGCGCAACACGTTTTACACTTCCTATCAATATTAGGAAGTTCGCATTTGTTTACAAACACATATTTACTACAAGGGATATCCGATTACTTACAACACTTTTTTTCGGAATACTTTAAAGAGGCGTAACACATATTAAGTTGATGTCAAATCAAATGAAACAAACTTTAGTTTATTTTTATAGATTTTCTACGGAGACTTTAACTAAGTTGTTGACGTATATTCTTGCATTTACTAAACTGTTCCGTTTTTAAGGTTTAAAGAGACATTACCTTTCAAAAGCATTATTAATTAGCAAAATACATAATTACGTAACAATTGGCAGATATTGGTACAAGTATTATGACTTGTATGTAAGTATGTACACAGTAAAGTCAACATAAAAACATGGAATAATGCCTTTGATATAGTGAAACAACTGGAATTAGTACTTCATGCAAAATTTAAAGAAATATTAAAATGTGACACTACTTTTTAAATTTTGTTAACATTTATTTATACACATTGTTTTAACTGACTCTATAATTCGATATAATAGTTATATATTTATACAATAAATACTTTATTGGCCTAATCGTGGTAGTTTTAACTATTTAAGGGAAATTTGTTTAATGCCTAATGGTAATTCTATAAAAATTATATTGTTTCAATTATGATACTATCTCACAGTTCAAAATAGGAACACTGTTAATATGAAACATGTTTAGCTTACATAACTAAATAATGGGTTTATAATAGATCTATATAAATTTCACATCAGTTTTGATTGCCAATTTGTATAGTACTCTATTTAAAGTGTGTATGTACGATTTTTCAAATTTTTTTTTTCAAAATAAGCAGATGAAAGTGATAATAAAACTTGAAATTAAACAAAAAAAAAAACATAAAAAATGACGAAGGAAACACTTAAGTAAGAAAAAAATCAATAAGTACTAGTGTCGACTTTTGCATCGTTTATTGGTGTTGTATAACCTAAACCAACTGTCAAGTCAACGTATGTACATGTATTTGAGTTTCCGATTGTACAGACGAAAACTATTTGGTGATTAAAAACAAGCTCATTGTGCATTTAAAAGCAATTCCATTTTAAATAGAAATGTATGTTAATTAACTTTATTTTGAATTGTATTCATGCCACTATATATGTCGTGAGATCGTACATACACACATATAAAACTCGTGAACAACATGTACACATACGTGAAAATGTCAGATAAGTTAGATTATTAATGATAGGGTAAGTGTTGATGTTTGTTTTAATTTAAAACAAATACACGGGTTTGTGAATTTGTGAACGCGCCATTTAGCATGTGTATTGCAACATTTTTGTAATTGTGTTTGCAGGAGCGTAGCTTAATATGGAAAAAAAGACATAAATAACCTTTACTAAATCACTGTATGTTCGTTGCACATAAAGCTTATTATGGATATTGTGCTTGTCATAAAGTCGCATTTTGTATAATTACGGAACTGTTGTTTTGTTAAACGTTGATCGTAAAATTGCCACAAAAGCTATAGCAAACAGAACAAACATTTCCTACCGGTAAATGTAGACTAAAGACGAGTGATAAAACACGAATACATTGGTGAAATTATAAGAATTTTAAATTAAATAATTGATAAAGTGAATGATTATGAGTCAGGACTAATCTTTTGTATGACTTAGATTATAATTTGTATGTATACAGGTCTAGCGAACATGAGCTCTAGTAAATATGCTATCAGTTGGATTAGATTATTATACAGTAATGCAAAGTCTTGCATAACTAAAATGGTTATATTTCAGACTTCATTGAATTTCGAAAAGGGGTACGACAGGGATATCCATTTTCACCCTATTCATTTATAATTTGTGTAGAATTGACCAAAACATGAAGGAAATCAAAATAAGCAACAGTAAATTCCAACACAAATGATTTGCAGCTGATGCAAGTTTTCCGCTTGATGGCAGCCAAAAATCATTGGAATACCTAATCGGTAACCTTAATTAAATGTATTTAGAACAACATATCTAGCGATTTTATCTAAAGATATAATTTCGAATCGAGAACTACTGCTGTATATGTTGCTGTATTTGTTGTTGCATTATTCATTTGTACTACGTTGTGTATGTTCTTTGTTTATTTTATTTTAATTATTTCATTTTTTTATTATTTTTTTTTCACTATTTACAGACACATACTACTGAAAATATATGATTGTAAAATATCATTATGTGAGAATAAAACATTAACACTAAATAAACCAGACATGTTTCTGATATTTTTACTAAGCACACATTCCGTATGTTTGCGCTACGTTGCTGCTTATACTTCTACGTGCACTACTACTGCTACTAATATTTCGCAAACATGGAAAAATACTATCAGACTCTAAATGGTACAACAGTGCTAGCGATGTTCTACATGTCATGACATACGATATGATAACACTTTTAAACTGATATACGCATATAAACTGAAGATAAACCAGAATGCACCGAATCATTCTTCAAATTTTCAGCATGGTCTAACCATCGATATGCATATTACCGGGTATTTAAATCGTTTCTCACAAATAACCAAAATATGATCATCAATCGTTCACATTTGTATGTAGAAAATGTCAGCTTATGTATCAACACGGCAGTTTATTTACAAATTATCAATCTGCTCTGAATAGATGTAATCATTTCGCATCAACTTGATCCAAATTTATATTCCGATTTCAAAGCATCCTTTTATGCCTGTAAACGTGACAGGAATACATTTGCAACGTGTTTGTACTAGGCCGCTAGTTGAAAGGCTAAGAATTCTTGGCATAGCTTTCATTTCAAAGATACAGTTGGCATAGTTCAATTTGCTACACCAGCTAATAGGGGTCATGTGCACTTACATAAGGGTAATTTATATAAATCTCAGTGGATGGAAACATATTTAAAGCGTCGATTATGATATAATCCTTATTTGAAAAGAATGTTAACGAAAGTGTGAATATAGTTATGGTAGATTGCAAACTGATTGCGCATTAAGCGACGATTTCGGTTCAGTATAATTTTGCTGCTTTCGTAGACGATTGGAAAAGAAATTAAGAATTAAGAAATATCATGAGAACTAGCCAGGAAAACGTTTAAATTACACATAGTTTTGAAAATAATTATTCGAACAATACGTACTATTTATTAATATATAATATATGTACATTAGAAGATGAATATGATTTGAATGTGATGTCGCAATCTGTGCCCATCCAGTACAATCAAGGGCATGCTCATACCTTTCTATCCTCTGTATCCCTTTAATGCAATTTATGCTGAACGACACTGTTGTATCCGGATGTATACGTATATTTGATTGCGAAAGGCCGAATCACAAGGGGTGTTGTCTAAATATCGTTGGTTTTAAGGGCAAATATTAAGGAAGATACTGTTGTTTTATCATAACTTAATTGATTAACGTCCTGAAAGCGTGAAGTGTCAATTTATAATGTTATTAGACACAATGTGGGAGTCTCGAATGTTTACGCGTGGTTTGTTGGCAGAAAAATCGAATATTTTAGAAGTGAGATGTCGAAGGATGTTAATCAATATCAATCATCGTCCAATATGTTCTAAAACTCATTTTGGTTTAGAATATTAGCCATAACATTTCAGGATGTCATATTTGTGGTCACCTAAACATGTGCCTCTAATCTAAATACATGCATTTGCTGGAAAAGACATGTAATGTGTTTTATTGATTTATTGCATTTCAAAGTGAGACAACTTTACTACACCATAATTATTAATGCAATTTCATATAATATTTATAGCAAACATGGCTTAAAATTAATATCAAATACAATTAAAGTAAACATAAATAAATAAGATATAATTACCGTTGACATAGATGCATTCAAATGCTGTTGTTGTAAATAAATCCAAAGTGTTAACCTCTTAACGAAATGTTCTGTTCCACGTGCAAATAACGAACAATGTTGTGAATGTTTGTGCAGTATTAAAAATGCACAAAATGTCATGAAAATTTAATGAAATGCAAAACCTCTGATCATACCATCCCATAAATAGTTACTAAAACGTGAGGATTTTGTTAAATCTACTATGTTGTACGTACTTCCGGGAAACGTTTTGTTTTTATGGCATACGCCTATTCACATACTTGCTTTTAATTGGCAAATGAGCCGCGTTTAAAGGAAGGTCTATAAATCGATTAAAATCAATCGACGTGTGATTTACATTGTACCTTAAAATGATTAGATTAGTCAACAGGGAAATATGCTGATTAATTTGTGGCAAAATTAATCCCGGATATAGCCCCAAATTCCAAGATAATTCATCATATTATGACCATTGCATTCTGTATGTATAGTGACTCTTTAAATAATTAATTCATACTTAAATCAAATTGCGCTTAAATGCGTTTATCAGTCTCTCCTTTTATCAGTATTGAATACTGTTACTTAACCTATACATTAATGAAGATTGAAGTGAAACGTATCAACGGACTTACTTTTTGCTGTCTGGACCTACAGACAGACTGCAATGTTTTAAGCGCCTAAAATCCCGTTAAGATACCCATCAGATGTTACTCTCAATATAAATTAAATTACTATGCCCTGCATGCATCCGGTGAACATAAACTCAATTATCGCTTCTATGTAAATATGGAGGCGTCTTTACTTAACTCGTGATTGGCCGAGGTAACTCTGAACTCTACGACGCATTGATTATATAACAAAGACGACGCTCTTTATTCAAACGTGTTTGTAGAGCAAAAGCCAAAACACGACCTCAAGAATGTAAACTGTGTCAGCAAGACCATGTTTGATGAAACAACTTGACCCTTTAGATAAGCCTTTGTGAATACCCACCAAATGGGGATGTTTGCTAATACAGTGTGTGTAGTCATCAAAACTTTCAAAAAGGTATATTAAGAAACGCGTGTACTGTTAAAGTTGGTTTTGGCTAATTATTTATCTAATGTTAAGTGTAGAGTAAACACTCAACGTGAGACATTCAACCCGTTTTCAGAGGTCATTTACACCGCAGATGAGAAGCAGAAAGGTACAAAATTTGTAGTTAATGACTGTTTTGGACGCCCAAGTAAATCGAACGAGAACGCAGTTAACTATGTTAACTGAAGTTTCAGATTGAGCAACGGTTGAAGATGAACAGATGTCTGAATAAATCACACACATCACATCATTTAATTAACTTTGTCGTTACATTTAAAGAACGATCAACGTATTGCAAATGAATAAAAGTCAATATACGTATTGCAATTGAATACAATTTTTACGTAAATGATGCTGCCAATAGACAATTGAGAAGACGTGTTATTTAAGGCCAATATAGTATGTGAATGTAAGGTCTTGTTTACTTTTTTGAAAGATATGGGCTCAATTAACAAGTATACTACAGAATATCTTAAGAACGCAACTGTTAGCGCAGATAACATAACAGAAATGCACGTAAACATATACTAATAGAAAAAGAAACTGGACATGTTTTCAATGTTTACTTTTTATATGTTGTTAGATGTTAATGAATTTGGTATCAAAATTTAGATTATAAATTGAACTAATCAATAATTATAATGCCCCTAAAATTGATCAATCATTAAAAAGTAAACGGTGGCGTTTAATCTTTGAAAACATCAGACACAGGTATCGCGGTCGTCTTTTAAAATCACACATTTTTCGTTTGGATGATGTTAACGTTTTAATGTTGGTCAATTTGTAAGGGCATTAAAATTATTGATTAGTTCAATGTATATCCTAAATTTTTATAACATATTCATCCATAATTAAATCTAACAACATATTAAAATACGCAATGAAAGCATGTCCAGCTTCTTTTTTCTGTTAGTATACATTAGCAATTTGGAAAACATACACGCATGCACAAAAGCACTACACAGGCACATCAATCGGCAAAACATCCAACCTAGATGGCGATAATTACCTATGAAAATGTAATTTTAACTGTAAACAAAAATAACTGAACGATATTAAGCTTTTTTTTTGTATAAAAACATTTTCATTTAAAACATAATATATAAATCACGAAGTGAGATATGAAAACAAAATTTATTTATTTTGTCATTTATGTGAAGTTGTCTGCTTCAATTTGTTCGTAAATGATCAAACTTAAATAATGGCTGCTTAAGTAATGTATTATTAAAAGTAGAAGAGGTCAAGAACGTCTTTAGCTCATTTATAACAATAATTGTATTATATATGTACACCATTATTTATATTCGCATTTGTCAAAGAATGACATACAATAGAAAAGTTTAATTTTATTGATATTCAACGATGCACTTGGTAAAACAACCAATAGGTAATACAATTTATCCCTTTTCACATTTCTTGGTGAGTAATAGCTGAAGAATTAATTTCGATACTATCATTGTAAACCGCAAGCTATCTTATTGATTTAATGTTACGTAATAGGAAATATATTACTTTTTAATATAACTAATCGTGTTTTTTGTATCATGCCGCGACAACAAACTGCGACAGGTAACAAACGATTGCTTGAGGAAAAGTGTGTGATGTGAATAGTTTAAATATTAAAGAGACACTTCACATCCAAACCATCCTACAGTTGCAAAATAAACGTATAATAATAATGAAATGAAGTTTAACTTGATTGGATTGTAATAATTCACGTGAAATACATTTAGAACAGAGGTCGGAGCAGTTTTGTGTGTGTCTGTAAATTACTTACAACAAATGTATTGCAAAACGTAAACAGATTCGATTATAAATGTTATGTATAGAAATTATGTTAAAATACTAAATGAAATAGTGGGTGGATATATTGATAAACTCATCAGTTAAAACCACTAGATCGCTTAGATCTTTTAACACTTTTTAAGGTTATTTAATAAAAACAATGAACTAGATCTAGATTTCAAAGTTAGTGAATCCGTTAGGCAGTTGTTTTATGTTATTAGTATAAAATCAAAGCAGTTTATTTAAAACAGAGTGGATATGTGTTGCCAATAAGATTCTTAAACTTATTTTATGTTGGAAACCTTGTATCAATCTAAGCGTAGACAATAAGATGGTAATATTTTGGAATAAAAGCTATTGACAATAAAAGTACAAGTCTAGAAACAAAATATAAGGCATACAATGTAATTACAACTATTTTCTACAGAACGATAATGGAAACTCTGTACGTACAGTTTCTTTGATATTATTAAAACTGATTTTAAACTCATAACAGTCTTGAATCTCGTGATTCATTTTTTGCAGGTTGCCCAAAGCGTAGCAGCATAAGTTCTTTTTGCAAAATGAATAGATGCATTCCGGTGGTATAAAACTACATTGTCACTCTTAAATTTTATTTAAATGTAGTACTTCCGGTCTAATGCTATGTCTAAACATCCAAAATTGAATGACACATATACGTGTTTGCAATGTTCAGCAAAATCGTTCGGGAATTCGAAATAAATGGTTTTTCGATTGCCATATACTTCAGTACAGCTCGCTTAAAGAGCTATAACTTATACATTGACCATTCAGCAATATCTTTTAAGATGTCGTTCACTCCACTCACACTTTCGTTTCCAGGCAGAGCCTAACAGCTAATCGTTCAGACCCTTTCATGTTTCAGACAAAAACGAGGCGAAGATCAAACCCATTGCTCTCATAAATATTGCAATTGCATTGCCTGACTAACTCGTTTGTCGCGCATTGTCGTTCTAGGAGAAGGGTATTTTATTTAGGACAGAAAATGTACTCGGTTCAATAGTTCAACAAACTGTGATTGTAGGTTTTCAATGATTAAATGTTGACTGATTAATTAATCTGGGGAACAATTAATTTCAAAATGTGGATACTACAATGTACTATAGATAATGGTTAATAACAATAATGTTATAATGCATCATACTATAGAATGCAATGGTGTTAATAGATGGCTGCAATATTCACACGGTTTATATATGTTCCGTTTTGATATCAATGCTAAGTAATTCTTAGTAAAGGAATTTTAAAGGGAAAATTATTGTTTTAGTGTGCTTATGTTTTTCATTTCCAGTATCAACAAAACTGATTTTGTCTGACATAGACTCAACGTACGCTGTCACATTTTACTGCCCTTTATCTTTAGCAGAATAATTGACGAATGGTATATGAATGTGTCTAGTATAATGTGGTTTGTTTTATGCGGAAAATGAAATGTGCAAAGTACACGAAGAAAACGTTTGGATGTGCCGGAGCAGGAGATCATGAACATAAATGGGTCATTGCCTTCTAGAAACTTCGTTCGGTAAAGCTAACTGAAACAGAGACAACCACGATATAACAAAAGCCTAATAAGGTTCTTAATCCAGAAGATAAGAATGAAGTTTTCTTAAAAAACATTAAGAGATGAAGCTAGGAGTAATGGTACCTTAAGCTCCAATTACCAAACAGCAGTACCACGCACGTTTATCGTATTTACCCAATCAGATGAATAATAGCGTTATTGATGCGGAACTGATTCTCATAACGCCACCTTAGTATTACAGTGGCCTATCTGCTTCTTAAACACATGTAAGCTAGATCCTTGTACTCCTAAGGTGGCGATGAGCACCTCTATGGAGACGTGCAGGGCCCTTAGCCTCGAAGGTGTCCACCCAAAGCTACAGCTAATGTCAAAGGTTCACAAATACTGGCTTAACAATATTGGTAATATGTGACTCACTTCTCGCTGGTCTATATAGATTTCTTTTAAGAATACCGGTACATCTCTGTCTAGACGGATAATAAAGAAGAGGTTGATCATGTATTGTCTGTCACCTCGAAAGCAAGAAGCTAAAGATAATCAATTCACGTTTTGTTCTGCAAACTACTGTCATAGTCTTTGTTGACAATTAAAGTACTGTTTTATGTCTTTCGTATTTACATTCTAAATTTTTCCATACACACACATTTCTTTTATATAATTCTTTTATAATGACACTCTGCAAATAAAGTTATCAACGCACATTTCGAAACAAACAAATCAGATAAATCTTTGACGAAATATTCATTAAATAATCCATATAAACGTACGCTGCCGAATCTGGTTCTATAAAATAGTATATGTAAGTTTTAGTTAAGCATTTTAATTAAGGAGAAAGCATATCATAACGAAAAAGAAAAAACAATTTAAAACATTTATCGCATGAATGAGATAAAGGTAATTTTCCGAATATTTATTTATGAAAGATGAAATAAATTGGGGATTATTATTGCAGATAATACTACAAACCCGTGTGCAAAATGAAATAATTGTTGACACGAGGTCATACATGTTTTTATTTATAAGGGTTACTGTATAATGACTTGTCATTTCAGCCCTAAATATCATAACTGGAGGGGCTTTCCAAACGTATTATATACGTATTTTCGAAATAACACCCGCCGCACCACTTGTTTATGCTGAAGCTATTAAAAGCCCCTACTTTATATACGTTTCCAATGAACGCCAATTTGACCGTAATGCATATACACGTATAAAAGTATATATAAAACTAGCAAACAAACAAGCGTACTCCTAGCAAATAAATGCGTGTGTTTTGTATTTTCAACAATATACTAAGTTTGCTAATATGTATTACCATTGATTGAATTAGGTTAATTCAAGATTGATGCTCGTGTCTTACTTTACTTAATTGTATCGAATTTAATAAAAAGTAATATTAGGTTATTTAACAGCGTTGTATTCAATACCTTAACGGTGTTTTATTTGGACCAGTACACAGCTGACAAACCATACTGGACTAGCCGGTATATTACATTTTCATTAAATAGACAATTGTGAAGACAATGCCTAACACACAAAGACGGCCATGCTTTTATGAAACTAAGTTTTTTTCTGTTAGTGGTTTGGAGAACAACTAGAACTCCGCAGTCGGATGTGTCGCCTGACAGGGCATAACTTAAGTACGATAAGAGCAATAATGCCGAAACCCAGACTTAACCTTTCTTTTTTCCTACTAACACGTCTCTTAAGTTTCATAATGATTGCTTAAACACTTCTCAAGTTATTTTCTGCACAAACTAAAGCGGACGCCGCCGACGCCTCCAAAGTAACCCATACATAACGCCTAAAAATGAATATACCAAGTGTGAATAAGATCATATATTTTAGTTTGGTTTCAAATTAATTGATTGAAATGTATATATGCATTCATTACTGCATGTATGTAATTAAGCGTTGACTGTGTGGTGTTGATGTATTATTAGTTACACTGTTAGTAACTGAGGGTGTATGAGATACACACCCTCAGTGGTTTCATACCATACGAGAGCGTAGTTCTAGTATGGTATGATGCCACTGATGGTGTATTTCCCATACACCCTCAGTTACTAACAGTGTAACGAATATATCTCACCGACTACGTTTCACTGGTTTCTTTCATTTTATATCACTTGTAAATTAACGAAGGAAACCTCACAAAATAACACAAAACACAAACAATGACGTCACGAAAATAAACAAAATGACGTCTATGGGGTATTGAAATATACCCGTGGTGTATGGAAAATACACCATGGTCATGTGACCGCTCTTGGCCAATCGGATTGCGTCATTTATGTAGGAGGTGAGATATACTTAATTACGATAAATATTTAAATACTCAATGCAAGTATTGTATTGTAGCGTAAACATATGATATTCGGCAATAATTTGATTTAAGTATGACAATGTAATTTTTTTTCAGAGGATATTTCTTCCTCTTAAACATGTCAATACATAATACAATAAAATATTTAATATTGTTTATAACAAGTTCAAGAACAAACTGGTTTCGTTTGATAGATCTTTGCGCTGCATATATATATATATATATATATATAACTCGTTTTATAAAATTCTATGTCATGCATGTTTGTGTCGTGGGATACAATTGAAAGTGAATGGAAATTGAACATAAAGCTTAAACATAAGCATTCAATTAAGCACTTCAAACATCAATGGCGTATTTGAGTTCAGAAAAGAACACTTTGAAGGACCCCAAATAACGGAATACAAACATTGCATCAATACACACATTAATGTCTGCAAGTTACTTTGATATTGCAGATTTAATTGATTGAACAACTTAAGCGGCCTTTGAAATAAAAAAAAAGTTAAGCAAAATCATCGTTATAAAAATATGTATTGATATGAGAACTAGAGTATATAATACTCCAAGCCACTATACAAGCAAGGCATTATAACTCGAAAGGTATGTTTTAAATAGACTTTTGAGGCACCAGTTCAGTGGATAAAATATTCAAATGTTTATTTCTGAACATTTCTCTGTGGAGGGCACTTGATGCAAATGTTGTTATCATGCAAAAAAATGTAATTAATTCAGGGTATTTCTATGTAACTTTACACTCAATATTTGATTCCGTATTTATTTGAGATAGAATAGGTACCTGGCCATATAAACAAACACAATTTTGCCTCCATTCCTTGGGGCTTTTCCAATACCTTTTAAATTGCATTGAATTACCATAAGCCAATAAAACGTAAGTATAAAATTTGTTTTAAAAAATAGCAAATTGCCATCGAATCACCATATCAGGAATTATATTACATCGTTAGCATCAATTACACCAAGTCTGGCGTTGATACAAATACTGGAAAACACGATGTTATTCATCTTTGCTGTAATTTTGTAAAAAAAAAAAGTGCAGTTGATGCACACACATAATCCCGCGCCCATGAAAAAACATCTTATGCATAGGTCAAAGCCACTCCAAAGTTTGAATGTTTAAAATTGAGAATGAACACTTAAAATTATTTTCTACTAACCATAATAACAGTAAAATATATTAACACTTAAAACTATATTCTAATAACCATAACAACAGTAAAATATATGTGTAGGTGGTCAGTTAATGCCGTAATTGTCGATTAAGTGTCTAAAAAAGTTATTTAAAAAGCCAGAAACTGCGTCAGAATAAAAAAACACAAACTTGTGATTTGTCACATTCAACAAATTGGAATCTAAAACGAAAGAAAATACAAATGGGAAACGTTTTTCAACAATGATTTGCTAACTAAGTTCTATTTAATAGCCTTGCATTCTACAATCGTATCACGCTTGCAAACCATCAAAGCAATCCAAATTATCAGCATCATTTAACAACAGTTAGTGTTTGCGGTTGGTTGTTTCTTGTATGCAATCGACGGTGTGTGATAGTTTCAATATAACATAACTGCCTAGTCATTGTCAATGATAAGGTGTCGAATTCTCGAAATCGTAAGTTTTAGTTATTCAAAGAAATTGAAAGTTAGCAACGGTACATTTATAAGCTGTTGATAAGTCTTTGGCGCCTAATGTAAAATGAATAAAAAAAATCATTTGATATGTATATAAATGCTGCTACACAATTAAACAAATATACACGCATTGAAGAAACAGAGGATCGCTTTTCACTCAATGTCAGTCTGACGTAACCCGATGGAGTACCACTTTCAAATCGAATGCACGCATTAACATGTAAATAACGTCGTCACAACAGCCAGCTTTTTCAAACGTAATGCCAGTGGTCATGCACTGACATGCATTACTATTTACATGTATTTTATGCTGTCCGATCAACTTGAAACTTCAACAAAACGATATATAGATGAATCAACTCATCAGTAGTGTCCGACATACTTTTTCAAGCATTACCCTGGCCATTTATGGGAGTCTGACCAAGGTAGTGCATGACTATATTCTTGGAATGCTACCCTTATAAGGATAATAATAATGAAAAAGTGACTAGTCAAGTGGGATTTCGCAGAAGCAATTATCAAGGTAATAATACTCATTAAAAATGAATTTAGATAGGTGATTCAAACCCAGAGAAATGTTAAAGCTAGCAATTAACTTGTATTTTTATTTGTAACAACTCAACTCCAGCTGGTGCAGTATTTTCTCGGAAATAAATTACTGTGTTTTGAAAATACAGCACTACAAAAATGAATGTTTATATTGTTCTACATATGCTGTACAAATATGATAAGTGTTTCATATTGCACCATACACTTGGTGGAAAAAAAAAAAAAATACAACAACATTAGGATAGGATAGGATAGGATATTTATTTCAGACTTGTACATTGTACATCGTCTACAACACATTAAATAATATAATTACAATGTCAACGTGAAATGCATGAGTTAACAATGTTTTGGATATTAAATAATACACATATTTATGATTAGTTATTCAATATATAACATATTAACCTAACATATTTGTATATAATTGTATATGCTTATTTTATTTGCTATCTGAAATATAAGATAATAAACATGTTTGCAATGGAGATGAGCATTTAGTAGGCAAAAGTGTTATGGAATGCAGTACGTACACTCAAAGCTTCTTTTATAAATATACAAAGATTGATAACTTGTTGTTTAGTAAACAATATAAACAATATCTTTCATTTCTAGGTGTATTATTTCTATTATATCTACCAGTCTGAATCCGTAAAGGATGAGCAGACATTCTCAATCTACACAGATAAAACCCTAGGCTTCTCGGAACAACATTTAAATATATTTCATATTCTAGAGAAGTTTTGAATTGTCTATAAACATCAAGCATAGAACTATTCTCAAGTCAACTAAACCATTCCTGTTTAAATGCATCAATTACTCTATTTTTAAAGGTACTTACACATGTTTTAACATCTATGGATTGTACATTATCAAATACAAAAGATAATCCGTAATCGTTTAACAATTTTCTCAACTCAAATACCCAATTACGATTACCATAGTCACAATCAGCTACAGCTTGAGTATATATACGTTTTAAAATAATGTTATCCGTGGATACAATTTTAAGCCAATACTTGACCATGCGAACCTATCTGCTTATATACAGGGGGTATCTGCCCAGTTCACCGTAGACAACGGCGGTGCAGGTGTTAGAAGGGACATTTAACAATCGTTTGCAAAATTTCGAATGAATTCTTTCAATTTCTTTACTTCTGGTGTGACCCCAAAGTTCAGACCCATAGCTTAAAATTGAGCCTACAAACGAATCAAACAATTGACATAATAATTTTGGTTTTAAGTCATACATTTTACATTTAGCAAGCAAAATATTCATTGCCTTAAGAGCCTTTCCAACCAGATGCTCTTCATTTAGGTTAAAACTACCGGTATATTTAAACACCAGTCCAAGGTAATTAAAATTATCTACTACTTCTATTGGTTGGCTATTGTAAGACCAACTTTCGGTGGGCAATAGCCCACCTCGCTTTCGGAAAACCATAATTTTTGTTTTTTCTACATTAACTTGCACCCTCATGTATTGCAGTATTCGTATAAATAATCTAAATGTGTTTGAATTTCGTTTGGAGATTTACCAACAATAGCCATGTCATCGGCAAAGAGTAAAAGTAACAAAATTATATCATCAATTTGTAGACCTGGGTCAAGATCATTTTGCAAATACAGTTCTAAGTCCTCAACAAAGAGAGAAAACAATAGAGGAGACATTACCTCCCCTTGTCGTAGTCCTACTGCATATACAAAGTAATCAGAATAGGAAGAAAATGATTTTACACATGATTTTACTTTTCCGTACATATCACGCACAATTCTTAGAATCTTACCTTGAATTCCTGATTTGTACAATTTAAACCATAACCCATTTCTATATATAGAATCGAAACATTTCATCATATCAACGAAAATGACGTATAAACGCTTGTTTTTTTATTTGATTGATGTTGTATTAAAGACAAAAGAATGAACGCAGCATCAATAGTAGATCGCCCTTTTCGAAATCCGAACTGCGCGTCCGAAATTAGGTTCTTTTCATTACAAACTTGTTCGACACGGTTATTCAATACAGTTGTAAATAGTTTAGATAGGCAGCTCACAAGCGTAATCCCCCCCGATAATTATTAACATCATTAACAGGACCCTTTTTGTGAATCGGAATAATTATACCTTCTGTCCATATATCTGGAAAATATCCAGAGTTAAGAACTGTGTTAAACAAGTCACATATATGCGAAGACAATATATCAACTGTTTCAATGAAATATTCGTTTAACAAAGAATCTTTACCGCTTGATTTGTTACGCTTCAAAAATTTAATGGCTTTTACGATTTCATCAACGCTGATTGGTCTATCAAGTTCCGGGTAAACATCATTCGGCATGTTAAAATCGTTTTGCTCGTTAAAGGTTTCTGATTCCTCATTTCTGCAATTGAAAAGATTACTGCTCACATTTTCAAAATAATCGCGAAAGGCACCTAAGGAAATATCTTCAGAATGTTTACGTGATCGGGATTTAAAATGATTCCAAAAATCTTTAGGTTTAGATTTCTTCATCTGTTCAAGCTCAAGCATTTTACCTTTATAATGTAAACGTTTCTTTTTCCTAACTATATTTTTATACCTAGCTTTACATTCACATAGATTAATCCTGTTAGATTCCGTTCTCTGAGAATTAAATAATTTAAGAGCGTCAAAATAACAAGAACGCGCTGTTTTACATTCATTATCAAACAACATACATTTTTAAATTGTGTACTATCATTGAAACAAATTTCATCTTTAAAATAGCACGTTTTACAAAACAGGGGATCTGCTACGCTTCGTATTGTATTAGTAAAGTCATTTAGCATATTATTAACAGAATCTCTATTTGAGCAATCAACGTTGTCCACAATATAATTAAACTTTGTCAAATTACCTATAATACCCGAGCGAAATTGCTCCCTAGAATGCACATTCCATTTATATTTCATTTCCGCATGACTAGTTTTATCACGTCTATTTTTATTACAACACAATGCGCAGTTTACTGGGGCGTGATCGCTCCATTCATTCAAACTATCAATACCAAATCGTGATAGTTGTGAAAAATTACAATCGGCAGTGAGCAGATAATCAATTACAGAACAGCCGTTATGCGACAAAAAAGTATACTGATTTGAATTTCCTAGCCGGCCATTAACAATACGCAAACCGGTTGCCTTACAAAGGTCTAGCAGCTTAATACCATGATTATTGTGCTTTTCATCTAACGAGGCCCTGCTAGGAGTACAATCTGGTCTATAATCGATATCATCGATGCAAATATTTACTCTATCATGCAAAATATAATCATTCTTTTCACCAACACGACTGTTAAAATCACCGCATATATAAATTGCACCCTTATTATCATAATCTGAAATATCATTTTCTAAAATTTGAAATAAGTCAACACTTAAATAGTTATAGACTGGTGAATCCTCACCCCAAATGTAAACACCACATATAAAGATATCTTGTTCCATGTTAAAAAATACATGATCTAGTCTTAACCAAATTATGGCGTCATAATGATTTTTTATAATTTCTATACCACCCTCTAAGTAATCCCTGTAACAAAGC
The DNA here is from genome assembly GCA_027627225.1 of Congeria kusceri. NCBI lineage: Eukaryota > Metazoa > Mollusca > Bivalvia > Myida > Dreissenidae > Congeria > Congeria kusceri. The sequence goes on along the minus strand of CM051032.1, from coordinate 51,271,873 downwards.
AATAAACCGCCACTACTTCGTTTGGCATTTCTATTTTGGAAAGTCCTGTAAAAGTTATGGGTAATGTAACAATTTAGTTTTACGTTAGAATTTGCTTTACACCACGATTCATACAAAAAACAAATGTCATATTTTGCCAATATCTCAACAAATTCAACACTTTCCTTCTTATCTTGCGTCAGACCATTAATGTTCCACGACAGAACAGACAGTTCATCTCCTGCATACCCCTACTGCTTTACCGGATGCCCATTAATGTACAGCGTATCATACGCCAACCAAGCACGCTTGCCCTGTCGCTTTGCCTCCTTCATTTGTGGAACGAGACGTCGCCGCTTTTCTTGCACTTCCGGAGGAAACTGTTCATACACATTATAGTTTGTGCCCTTAAGTTGTGGCCACTGGCGCCTGACTAGCTCGCGGTCCTTAAAAAATGCAAATTTCGCCACAACTGACCGTACCTTACCATGCACTGGTTGAGAAGGGGTACGGTGAACTCGCTCGAGTTGTAGCCCATCCACCGTCTCCTTGGGGATCTTAAGCTTTTCATGCAGGTGTTCCCTTAGCTTACGTTCGGTGATGGCTTGAGATTCATTACCCTGGGAGTTATCCTCTTCGATTCCAGTGAAGACCAGGTTGTTCCGCATTGATTGGGATTTTAGGTAGGCAACCTCGTCACTAAGCTGCTGCCGCTGCTTTTCGATATCCGCCACCCGCGAATCCAGCATACCAACTCCTACGTCGGCGGCTTCAACCTTATCTTCTAGGCGAGTTACCTTTTCGTCCGTGCGCTTACATCGTTCATCAAGTGCCAACCAGACCTTCTTAAGCTCACGCTCGAAGTCAGTAACCTTCCGTTCAAGGATATCAATGGTGTCTAGCCGCTTCTCTATTTTCGTTAGCCTTTCATTGAAATTGTCTGCTATACTCTTCATATAGTCCATGAGATCCTTATGGGTTGGCTCGCTTCCGCTCTCAGCCATCTTGCTCTCACTACCACAATGACCACTAAACACGCTAGAATCCACAATGTCAATACTGCTACTATCTTCGTATAGAACCGAGTTTGCAATGCCCAAAATATCGCTAACGCTCACACCTTCATACTCCTCAGACGGGCCTCTATGTTTCGATATTTTACACTTACATGTATTGTCCGAAATGTCCGAACTACTTCCACTACTATTTCTGTTTTTTCGTTTATCCTTTCTCACTTTGCTCATCGTAAACAAGGAGAGCAATTTATAAAAATAAGCACATTATATAAATCCACCACTTTACACACACAAAAACTCCGTTTATTAGGAAAAAACAAATATTTTCACTCTTGATTCAAAGGACAGCTTTACCGCGCTATCACGTGACAATCGTTATTAGGATCGTCAACTGTTAAAATGTTCCACTGTTGACACTTCGGAAGTGTGAGATCAGCCAACCGGAAACGCAAATTGGGTTACTTGTATTGCACGTCCTGCGTATTACATTTGGGTCATACTTATTATTGTATTTATTTCATTTCCTCCGACAAAATGAATACATTTCCACAATATAAATTTGTTATGATTGTGTTGCTTGTTGATTAAAAAGAAAAAAGTATACAACCATCAATTTACACATAATTTAAAATATGTAACATTTCTAGAAGTAAAACAAAAATAAAACGGAAAAACAAACTGACCAAAATAGTGTATAGTTGTGAAATTCAGATAACATTAAATAATTACCCTCTGACGGTTAAAACAACTAGCAGATCGAAGCAATACCATAATTACAGCTAAAGTCAAATTGTGTCATACTGCATATGAATGAATTGTATGAGAATAACACAAAATAAAGTAGTTCCGTTTTTTTTTCAGGGAGTCAAGTCGTAGTTTATTATATAAATCCACAATTTTGTAAAGGGAAATCAAAGTTATTTGTGATTATGTATTATCAAAACGAATATGTTTAAAACGAGCTTTATAAAGATATAAAGCACAGTTCAGCACATGAAATATGTGATGTCACTATCGGTTCAAATACATTGCTTCTTACATATTATATAATATAGTTTGCACGCATTCTATTTGTTTGGTTTATGATAGAGCGAATGACTAGAAGTGATCTACAGCGAAACTTATTTTGGAAACAGCATGATAATATGGGAAGTATTGAGATGGTATATGATGACAATGTTTGCATATAATTAACTAGAACGGCAAACGAGTTTATAGTATATCTTTCTACAAAAATGTCAGGTCGTGACTCAGCAAATCTGGCGTAATATTTATGACATTGTGCGAAAGTGTTCATAGGTTATTTTAGAGGTTGTGATATTACTTGTGTATGATGTTCTAAATTTTTGTGCTCAATGTGTATTTTTAATCATAGACAAATAGGTATGCTTTTGAAAGCGGTTTGATACACGCGGCATGTCTCGACCGAGTTACATGTACTATATGATGCTAGGTCTTGAAATCTTGTCAACAAGAAGGATTTAGCTGAATTTCATTTCATCGTGCCTTAGAAAGTTGCAATTTTGTTGCTGTCGTGAATATTAAACCATTAAGTAATTAAACTGTAATTCAATTGAATTAATATTCTCTTGCATTATTACTTAATTTGAATTGCAATGCTGTGAGATAAATTCTATTTACAAGTGCGTGTACTTCGATAAATTCTGGGCTAAGTGTGAGGTTCGGCATGCCTTTAAACCGGTTTAAACCCCCAATGCTTTGCATTGACCGTTCCCAGGCGGATACCCCAGTTGTAATCATTTTTCGGCGTAGCTGTCTAAGATCACTTTTGACCTAGATTTCTTGCGATAATTATGCAGCGGGAAAATTGAATGCCAATCGAATTTGGCAAATTTTTTAATTTTAGGGAACGCAAACTTCAAACAATGGTTTAACGTATACCAATAACTGTTGCACACTTTTGGGGATTAACAATTTACATAATTGTTTACACAAGTGGTTAAATTAAAGTTATAAACATATCTTCGACATACACTCTAGAAAAGAAATGAACACAATTATGAACAATTTTACTCACTGTATGTCATGATTAGAATGTTATATTCATTCACATAATAAAATAACTATATTGTTTAGCCTACATAATCGGCGCGCTCTATAAATAGCAATTACAATGCTACAATTCACGGGGACGACAGTCGTTCACAACGAACAATGTTGCCTGTTGAGCTCGCAAGCACTAAATATAAAGTGGTACATTTCTGGTATATTTCTGATAAATTAGCAAAGCTAATATTCGCAAATTTGATTGAGCTTATATTTCCTATTATTTTATCATTGTGTAAAAATATAATTGTACGCTGTAACCGACTGTCGTACCCGTCAATTAATTCTAGCGAGTAAAACTCCAGCAGGAAAATCATTCTGAAAATAGTGCGCGGTAAAGCTGTGTTAATACACACGCATCAATTAGCTACTGGAGAATCCTAAACCCGAGAATTGCAATAAATGGGCAATTCATAAACTAACTGCTCAATCATTCCTGCTATTATTTCTGACAATGTTAATTTGTTAAATTTGCCTGAAAAATTCACGTATCAATTATGTTTACGTAAATTACTAGCATTTAGCTTATTCATGTATCTCTGGTGAAAACATGGGGCGGTTTATGATCGGTTTATTCACGGTACATATATTAATAATTACTGAGTTTATCTCAAATTAATTTTGGGGGCCGATACGTTTTCTTATAGTGTCCGAAAACTCTAGTGTCCGAGAAGTCTCCTTAGTAGGGACCGAATAATCTGGGGTCCAAGAAGTCTCCTTAGTAGGGAACGAAAAATATGGGGTCCATGAAGTCACTGCTTGGTCCTCTTGTATTATATGTAGGGCAAAAATGACATCTCAATATTAATTTCTACGCCGAATGTCTTTTTAAAATACATTTCTTGTTATGTTTCGTGTTATGATGTACGTATTGTCCTGTATTGTATAGGCTATTGGTCACTTGCCTCAAATAAATGACTAGCGGATGTTAATAAGGGTTTATCTTCTGGTGATGTCTCTGGAGTTTCATTATTCCTATATTTTAAACTGGGGATAAAATCCATGCCACAAATCATAACACAGCGATAATGAAAATTTCAGTATGCTGACGCAAGTTAAAACTATAATCGTTTTTTAAGGTAATAGTTTAGTAGAGCTTTCATGTCAATAAGAGACCTTTCAGTGTGAATATTGTTTACCTATTAACTCACGCGTTGGAATATTATAAACACTTTATTGACTGAATAACCCACAACACAGAGTCATATTAAATTAGCCACTACAACTTATAATTAAATTAAAATATTACATTTTTGGCCAATTGATGTCTTTTCAACCAACGTACCACTATAAATACGATATATCACATCGGAATAACTAAACAATGACATTTAATTAGATGATAAAATTGATAACATTTAATACGAATATCACTGAAAAGACCGTAAGAAACATCAATGCCAACATACGAAAGGCACACAAGACATAACAAATAACTGTATGCTGAAATGTTACGAAGCGATGTTTTTCTTTTCATTACAACATTTACATCGCTAAACTGTTTCTTTTTACGGTTAATACGTTATACATAAACAAGGTTGATACACATTAAATGTATATAATTACTTTAACCTTACGGAGACAACACTGCCTTCGTACGACGTATTTCAACGTAAATAAGTGTATAATTCCCTTATATATATGCATACCACTTGAATGACAGACAAAGCACAAGAGGCAAACACTCCGTATCAAAATGACGATACATTTTACATCAAGATACCCTATGGATATTAAATTTCAAAAACGATTTTCGTTTACATTAACACCTTTCAAATACGATATACACAGTTGTCAGGCGTTGCATGTCAATCATTGTACTCGTTTATGATACGTATCGTTGCTGTATCTTATACGTACAAAGGAAATGTCTGATGTTCACATCTTCATCTCTTCGATACACTGTAGCTCTTTGGTAACAATGGTCTGCATTCTAAAATGCTCTTAATAAAATGCATTTACCTCGTTATAAATGTTTAACAAGAGGTAATAAATGCCACTAGAATGGGTATCACGTCATGAAAGGAAACACCATGGATACCATGCTCTATTAAACCGAAAATATAAATTGGACACTTAATTATTGTTTTATCTACTTTATTCCATTGTATAAAGGTTTATAATCGAGCATGTGTGTATATCTTATTTCTGGGGCATGTCTTCATTTTTGTTACAATTCTAGACCAAACAAATATTGCGAACAAGCCGTTAAATTTCAATTAAATTTGGGTAAACATAAATTTTAGTTTAATATAAAAGATTATGACACAAGCACTATCAACGAACGGCGAAGCAACTTTACGCTAGTCATAAAAATCCAACAATAATCGTTCTTAAATAGATCCACACGTTACAAATGACTATAGCCCTTTCGCTGGTAAATAATAGTTATGCATTCCATGACTGATGATCACGAATGCTAAATTAAGTAGACCCAATGGCGGGTTAGCCGGCCCAGCTCTATTGGCATTTAATTTAGCACTTTGTTAATCATTGTTCTTGATCACTTTGTATACTGATCCCATTAATTATTTTTAGCTCAACTATTCACCGTATCTGTAATTCTCACCGGTTCGTCGACGTCGGTGAAATGCTCTGGTTAAGGTTTGCGTACAGCAAGTCCATATCTCTGTAACAACTACAAATATTCAATTGAAACTTCACAAATGTGTTCGTGGTCATTATGTAAGGTCACTGACCAAGGCCCATAACTCTGACCTGCAATTAAGCAGAATTATGCCCCTTATTGTACTTAGAAATTCAGGTTAAAGTGTGCGTGCAACAACTCCATATCTCTATAACAACTACAGGTATTCAATTGAAACTTCACAGATGTCTTTAGGCTCATTATATAAGTTCACTGACCAAGGCCAATAACTCTGACCTGAAATTTAGCAAAATTATGCCCCTTTTTGTACTTACAAATTTCAGTTTAAAGTTTGCGTGCAACAACTTAAAATCTCTAAATCTGCTACAGATATTCAATAAAAACTTAACACATGTCTTCAAGGTCATTATATAAGGTCACTGGCCAAGGTACATAAGGCCATTCTGTGTTTTTTTATTTTGTTAAGCGTCAATCTCATTCTGTAAAACCTAGCTACCTATTCACAAAAACACAAAAACTCGTTTCGAGAAAACAAACAAATTTTCTTGACCTTGATAATACACAATGGAATAGTTTTGATGCTTTAATAACAGAAACAGCTTATGAAACATATTCATAACTACTGACTAGTTAAAAGACTATCAGTTAATATAATATCGAAATATAACACAAAACTTTTCAACAGTTGAGTTTACAGAAATGTATCATAACAACAAAACATTAATACACATATTTTACATATGTATACATGTAAGTTATACAAAAATAGATTATATGCAAGAACTGTCAATATGTGGCACTTGGTCAATATTATAATAAATTAATTGCAGAGGCACTTTTTGAGATCAAAGTTCATAAATTCACACAAGCATTGTTTCAAAGATGACCCCACACAATTTTGACTAAATACTAGTTTGTTGTTACTTTTTCACATTGTATGTATTTTCTTTCAAAACGATGCGACTCAAATATATGCCTTGTGGCACCGCTTTGCTAGCGTTGCATGTTGCGTTCAAATAAACCTGCAGTGATTATGATTAGTCCTTTAAAGTCTCCTCGCCTACTTTTATTGCTACGCCAGGAAAGAAGAAAGTATTGCTTACCGGATGTCACTCAATCCTGTGGAATTGTAAGTCCCCTACCGGTGTCTCACCGGAGGGGACTATTGGTTTGCCCTCCGTCCGTCCGTCTGTCCGTCCGTCCGTCAGTCCGCAAAATATTGTCCCTGTGATAACTAAAAAAGTACTGAAGATACTTCGATGAAACTTAGTATACCTATAAACGGTAATATTATGCACGACGTTTTATTTTTTACCAGAGGTCAAAGGTCACGTTACTGTTAATAAAAATATAAATAAACTAAAACAAACTCGATCCTGCGATAACTCAAAAGTACTAAAGATATTTCGATGAAGCTTGACTTACATATAAACGGCAACGTGAGGAGTATGCAGGACGTTTTAGTTTTCACCAGATGTCAAAGGTCACGTGACTGTTACTAAAAATAGAAATACAATAAATACTGTTATAATTCGAAAAGTACATAAGATATGACCATGAAACTTGGTACAAAGATTGAACTATAGGTTTGCCATCCGTCTTTGTGTCTCTCTATCTGTTCGTCCGTATGTTTATCCGTCCGTATGTCTGTCCGTCCCCAAAACCAGGTTCCTGCAATAACTCAAAAAGTACTGAACTTATTTGGTTGAAACTGGGTATACATATACACGGCACTGTGGCAATGTGAGGATTATGCACGACCTTTTTTTACCAGAGGTCAAAGGTCACGTGACTGTTACTTAAACTAGAAATAAACTAAATAATGTAATAATTCGAAATAGGCATAAGATATGACCATGAAACTTGGTACAGAGATTGAACTATAGGTTTGCCATCTGTCTGTGTGTCGTTCTGTCTGTTCGTCCGTATGTCTGTCTGTCCGTCCGTCCCCAAAACCTGGATCCTGTAATAACTCGGAAAGTACTGAAGAAACTTTGATGAAACGTTGTATACATAACAACAGCAATGTGAGAATTATGCACGACCTTTTATTTTTCACCAGAGGTCAAAGGTCACGTGATTGTTACTAAAAATAGAAATACACTTAATACTGTAATATTTTGAAAAGTGCATAAGATATGATCATGAAACTCCATGAACTTGGTACACAGATTGGACTGTGGGTTTGCCCTCTGTATGTGTGCGTCTGTCTGTCTGTTCGTCCGTCGGTCTCATTTTGTTTGTCTGTCCCGTCCCCAAAACCTGGATCCTGCGATAACTCAAAAAGTACTGAAGATACTTTGATAAAACGTTGTCTACATAGAAAGAGCAAGGTGAGGATTGTACACGACCCTTTATTTTTTCACCAGAGGTCAAAGGTCACGTGACTGTTACTTAAAATAGAAATAAACTTAATAATGTAATAATTCGAAACGAACATAACATATGATCATGAAACTTGGTACACATAATGGACTATATGATTGCTCTCTGTCAGTTTAGTACTGCAATAACGGGTGTGTGAAGTTGGCAAAGATCGAAATTCGAATATCGAGCTGGTGCGAATATCGAGCTAGCTCAGAGTTCGACATTCAAACATTACACGCGAATATCGAGTTGGTGCGAATATCGAGCCAGCTCTGACATCGACATTCAAACATTAAACGCAAATATCGAGCTGGTGGAATATTCGCACCAGCTCGATATTCGCGTTTAATGTTTGAATGTCGATATCAGAGATGGCTCGGTTTTAGCACCAGCTCGATATTCGCGTTTAATGTTTGAATGTCGATCTCGGAGTCGGCTCGATATTCGCACAAGCTCGATATTCGCGTTTACTGTTTGAATGTCGATCTCAGAGCTGGCTCGATATTTGCACCAGCTCGATATTCGCGTTGAATGTTTGAATGTCGAACTCTGAGCTGGCTCGTTATTCGCACCAGCTCGATATTCACGTTAAATTGTTGAATGTCGATCTCAGAGCCGGCTCGATATTGGCACCAGCTCGATATTTGATTTAATGTTTGAATGTCGATGTCAGAGCTGGCTCGATATTCACACCAGCTCGATATTCGCGTTTAAGTTTTGAATTGTCGATATCAGAGCTGGCTCGATATTCGCACCAGCTCGATATTTGCGTTGAATGTTTGAATGTCGATATCAGAGATGGCTCGATATTCGCGCCTGCTCGATATCTGCGTTGAATGTTTGAATGTCGATATCAGAGCTGGCTCGATAATCGCACCAGCTCGATATTCGCGTTTAATGTTTGAATGTCGATATCAGAGCTGGCTCGGTTTTCGCACCAGCTCGATATTCGCGTTTTAATGTTTTAATGTCGATGTAAGAGCTGGCTCGATATTGGCACCATCTCGATATTCGCGTTTAATGTATGAATGTCGATGTCAGAGCTGGCTCGATATTGGCACCAACTCGATATTCGCGTTTAATGTTTGAATGTCGATGTCAGAGCTAGCACGATATTCGCACCAGCTCGATATTCGCGTTTAATGTTTGAATGTCGATGTCAGAGCTGGCTCGATATTGGCACCAGCTCGATATTCGCGTTAAATGTTTGAATGTCGATCTTAGAGCTGGCTCGAAATTCGCACCCGCTCGATTTTCGAATTTCGATCTTTGATTTTCGATGTCATTGCCAACTTCACACACCTTGCAATTACTCAAAAAGTAACTCGAATGTCTGGCCAATGATACTAAACTAGAAAAAACAACAAATTAATACTGCAGTGACAATGGGACTTGAATATGAAACTTTGTACAGATAAACGGCAATTTGACGGTATTGCACAATTTTTAATTAGTAGGGGTTTTCACCGGTAGGGGACTCCTGTATTGCTTGCAATACTATCAAAGCCTTGTTCACTATGGAATTTCTTGATACCTCAGGGCAAAAGATAGCTATTTGGTCTTTCGTTAACTCAAGGTGAGTAACTTTCTGTGCAGCCGTGCGGCGACTAGTCTGTGGAACGTCGTCTCCATTGTTGGTGAAACCATGCGCAGGGTTGGTGCTAACTTTATTGTCCATCTAACCCCTTGACTAAGAAAAGTTGTGGCCAAGGAGTGAACTGTAGCCTTTTTGTAGGTTTTGCTATGACTCAAACGATGTTATACGGTACTTTCAATATCAGAGATATGCCACTGCTAAGGGGCTCGTTGAGTAGCCATTGAGATACTGATTGACCGGGTGGTTTATGTGTCAAAGAAAGATGCAAAGATTAAACAGCTACTGGACATGAACTGTCTCGTCGTTATCAGGCTGAGAAAAGTTCCTTTCTGAACATGTATGGTAGTATTGCCATATACACTGATGTTTGAGTATTGAATATGCGTGGTTGATTCGTTAATACCACTGCCACCACACCAGTAAGAAGGAAAGCTCCGACAAACTGTGTAAAATGTGTTTCTTTGACAAAACTGTACCATTGCAATGTTGGAATAAAGAGCGACAACTATTGTACACAAACGGTTAAACAACACCAATACTATTAGCACTATCTTTTGTCTATTAAAATGGCATATAAAATATCCGAAAAGCAATAAGTTGTGGTTGTGGTAGCATATGTAATTATCAATAATCAGAGTGACTCTCGTTTTTTAGCGCTTGTAAGTCTTTATCAAATGTTTTTTTCGGCTGACTGAGCTCAAAACCTACGCGCACGCGGATGCTTAACAAAGTAATAAAACAGAATGGCCTGTGACCAGCATTTTAGCAGAATTATGCTTTTTGTAGTGATAAAGGCCAATAACTATGACAAAGCAGTTGAATAGTCGCGCGTGCTGTCCTGAGACAGCTCTTGTCTTACATACTAGTAAATGGGGCAGGTGCTAAAAGAACAATTATAAGAGTATCGCAAATGATAACTGAAGACTTTGAAATAACCTTATTTAATTTAATCATGCAGTCATATTTTACCATGTATTCAAACAATATAATACATATAAATGGATGATACAATAAACACATATTATGATACTACTTCAATACTGAATAGTGAACATTGTACATATTTATTAATTCCATAAACTGATGCTATGATACATTACAAACACCAGCAGCACATTGTTAGTTCCACTTTAAATAAAATTGTAAGACTACTAAAGCTAGCAAACAGTTTCCTGGGTCAATCGTAAATGGACAGAAAATGGTCATCTGATCATTGCCATAGAGGACTCGTTCGCTTAAACGTGAATTAATATTAAAATTTAATAATTTATATGCAAATCATTCAAATGGATTAATCAATATTTAATTACCTCATATGCACCACCACACTGTCATTAAAACAGCTGCACAACGATAGTGTGATTAATTTTGATAATTCATTAAATTATTATATTAGCGCATATTAATTCCATTCAATTAGGTCATTATTTAATGTTCAGACGTTAAAGTGTAATGGTTTCAACAACGTATATACAAAACGATTGTTATATTTAATATTCATAATACAGATATATGGATGGATGGACGCACTGATTGAGCTGCATATCTGCTAATCAAATTCTTTGTTTTGCAAACGTTAATACCTGATTACCAGTTGTTATCTTATACTTAAAGTCGTCACTAGAAATATGTTTGAGCTTAAAGTACGTTTTTCAGCCTTTAAGTATGAATATTTGCTAAAACTTGGCTATTGTGTAAGAGTAAGGCTAAACTGCATATCGATAGTCATAAAATGTTATGAAAATTGTCTTAAAACTATTAAAATGCGAAAAAATGTTGCGAGATCTACAAGTCAACAACACACCTGCACACACTGCACCTTCAATAACTTTTTAATATGACAAGTTATAGTATTGAAATAAAACACGTGATTACATGGAATATTGGGCCACAACATGAGCATATTCTTCGTATGAAAAGCGGAAAAAAGCTGTACGAACAATAGAAAAACATCCAGCATTTGTTTCAAACCCGGCCATTTTGAGCATCAGCTGTTTTTGCCTCACTTAAAGGTAGCCAGAGTTCACTTTACGATCTCCCTCCTGCAGTGAACAACGTTTGGCGTGATACGGGGCTTGCATCATGCCAATCTAATTAAAATCAAATCCTAACGTTGTTTGGATCTGAAGGCATCGTATAACAGGTTACGTTCAAATGACCTTCCGAACAATACAAATCTCAACCCTGCTGCGCCCAATAAAATTGCTTTTTGCACAGCAAAGTTTGGCCACGGTTTTTTTTTAAAGTGATGCCTTTCCAACTAAGCCTCGGGAATGAATACTTTACAATTAATTTTCATGTGTATAACAATGGATATAGTGGTACCTTAGACGACTAGACACCCGAAGTTCATGATACTTTCGTGCATAGTTTTTGTGTTTTATGTATATGTTATACCTCAGCATTTTAAAGGTAACAATTTGATTGGCTTGGGAAAAGGTCATCTGAACCTGACCGATAATGCGATTTCATCAGATCCAGTCAGTGGATAATATAGTAGCGTCAGACTGGAGATTATTTTAATGAGATTGGCATCATGCACGTAATCATAAGGGTTTAAAAACGCATGTATAGTCGATGCTCGAATAACTAAACTATTTATTTAATTCAGTTTTCCTATAACACTATAACTTATATTCGATAATCGTTTTATTTACAAAAGTACACCATTAAATCCTCGTAGGTTATGAGCATAATATGGATAATATATTTTTTACACGAACATTCATATTATCAGACAAAATCAGTTTAAGTGTTCTTTCATTTCAAAATATATATTTGTATGGAAGACGTGTATTCACACATAATGCAGCCACTGGGCATTCCCCACTGTTTTACCATAAACTCTTGCAAGACTCAATTTCAGTATCTTATTTCGGTGTGCAGTTTTAATCTGAGCTGTAATAACGACAATGGTAAAACAAAATCTGCTTTAATTTACACTATATGTATAAAGATTATAAACTTATTAAATCAGGATCCATATCAACAAAGCTTATTAGTAAAACGTAAGAACAATCCTTAACATCATACAATTCTTTAAGTCTGTGGCTGGTTTATTTGAAGTTCAATTTGTATTTAATGGATTTTTTTTTTAAGAATCAACAGATGCTTCTTATAATATCATAATTTATATAAAATATAAAATACTACTTTTCTGAAGGAAGATTTTTTTTATTTAGATCTAAATGTTTTACTAAAATGTGACTTAAGGTAAAATGTTTCTTAAGGAGCTTTGGAATGAGCCTAGACCAACTGCAGAAGATGATCTAGAGTATATTTGTTTATAAGTTTTGTGAATTATGACGTCATAAATATGACGTCATTATGATTCCAAAATTGTCGATCACTGTTGTGGGGAAATAGTGCCACTCTTACTGCGTCGTTGTCGCCCAATTATATTTGTATTGAATTTTATTATGTGTTTTCTGTTGTTTAAAAGGCCATACATATTGACATACTTTCAAAAAATAAACATACAAACAAAGTTAAAAGTAGTTCCATATAACCAAGAGTTAAATGATCAAACGTTATCATTTCACTCGACTTAGAGTGAAATGATCGGGTTATCATTCACTGGTTTTCTCCACTCATTCACTGCATAGCATGAAATAAAGACCAATAACTTTTATAAATGTAATCCATTAACGACATGTAATTGCTCACTTGCCCCAATCATACTTTTAAAGGTACTATGACTACGAATACGGGATCTATAACAGCAATATACGGTTTAATGTTGCAATATAGCAATATAAATGTTACTAGTATCGAAATGTACAATACCAGGACATATACATTAAAGAACGTATAAATAGTGTCCCACGTAACGACATTTTAGACACAAACTAATGCTTTAAAATAAAGAAAGCCCAAGTTGGTATCGACCTCCTGCCTGTAGGGCCATCCAAACAAATGGCAATTTGCTGCGATTAAACCATATGCAACATTCTGTTTTTAGAAATACGTGTGAAAACTATGGTTATAGAAGATATTATTTTGACGTCAAATTGTTAACGCGAAACAAAGGCGATCTTAATACTGCAATTATTGTTTTTCTCAAAACACATGCATGTGGTGAAGGATTTGGGGGACCATTTTATGGTAAAGTAAATGCAGGTATGTTTTGAAAGTCGTTTTTCAGCCTTAACTGAGATACACTTGTTTAACATTTGCATTTATTGGTATTGTAATATGCTGTGCTTGTACTGACTATCACAATCAAGTAGGAAACAATCCAAAGATATGCCAGAACATGGACAATAAAACAGATTACAAGTATAAATAAGGTGGTATGCTTGTAACGGAATGTGACAGTTGAAGTCCATGCAACAAAGGATTGTTTTACTTTACCGGTGCCATAATGTAATGTACAATAAGCAGACAGCAGAAGAACTAAAAATGGAGTACCATTTTACTTTTCTAGTGTTTGCATCTAAACGTGTAAGCTTCTTTTTTGTTATATTATATGTCAGGTCATTGCCATGCCAACCAACCATTACGACATGCCCGTGTGTGTAAAGTATGTTAACAATTAATGCGGTAATAACCCCAAAACCTTAATTGAATAAATCATTCAATTAATTTGAATACGACTGAAATTCATAAAAACGTTTCCAACAATTTCATCATTGTTTTATTTGATGTATTATTATTGTTTACTCGTATTGTGGCCTTGCAGTGTGTAAGGACTATTAAACAAGAAAAAAAAACACAAATCTTGCAATTATGCAGTTATGCACCTATTAATATTTTCCCCCAGGGGTGGAGCGGCGGGGAATTTGACAAATTTTATGTTTTGGAGTCTAATTCCCCACCCTAGAGCCAATAATATTTGTCTAAATCCCCTCAGTGGGAGATGCAATAGGTCTATCAAATGGCCTGGGGGCCTGTATTACCGGGATCTAAAATCCGACCATTATTAAGTCTATTAGCCCGGGACCCGGAATCATTTTGAATGTCGATTTCCCGCCTGTGGGGAATCGCTTTGATTAAAACATTATTGTGAAGCTTGACATATCATAAAGAGAAAGGTACGCAGAAAATAAATCTGACTAACTTTCATGTTCCGGAAATTAAAAGTTTGTATTGTGTGTGCATGATTTTATTTGGTTTCTTATCGATCAGCTGCTAACATATCAAATACTAGAAGCAAAATGTTATTATAGCATAAAAGTTAAGAAGGGATCTCGAAGGTCAAGTTACCACTGAGTGTAAATAGTTGACCCCAAGTATTAAGTTCCTTAAAATAAAAAAACTTCTTTGTTAGAATGGTGTTTTACCACATAAATTCCCTGGTAAATTTATTGCTACGCTAACCCATTTTGGAATGAAGGATACACTGTTTAAACGTTTTCAGTCCTGAGTGATGAAATGTCACTGTAACTAAATATATTGACCAGACACGTATGTGTTGCGAATTGTACATGCATTGAATGGAATAGGAATATATTGACCAGACACGTATGTGTTGCGAATTGTACATGCATTGAATGGAATAGGAATATATTGACCAGACACGTATGTCTTGCGAATTGTACATGCATTGAATGGAATAGGAATATATTGACCAGACACGTATGTGTTGCGAATTGTACATGCATTGAATGGAATAGGAATATATTGACCAGACACGTATGTGTTGCGAATTGTACATGCATTGAATGGAATAGGAATATATTGACCAGACACGTATGTGTTGCATTGAATGGAATAGGATGATATTTTTTGCCCTAGAAATTCGTTGTGAACCGTCTTTATTGGTTTTGTCATGTTTGCTCTGGCGACAGTCTTACTTCACACCCGTGGGTGCTTACAATAGATTGGATATTGCACACTCTGAATTATACAATAAACGTTGAAACGTCATATAATTAGACTTAAGAATTTCCTTATGGTATGCATCAAAACTGTCCTAAAGGTTAAACAGTCAGGTTCAAATGTTAAACGATGTGAAAAAAAAAACAATAAAAGGCACATTCTGAACAAACAGTTAGTAACAGTTAATGGGACGTGTTCACAGATATTTGTATTTTTTTAAGTATGTCATCATTGTCTTAACTCGACATATTTAAGCATCGGAACTAAAAAGCTCAAGTATAATAACGAGAGAAAAGATAAGAAATAAAGAAAGCAAAAACGTTGCCCCCACCGGGGTTCGAACCTCAGACGTCTGGATAAAAAAAACTAACGTCTTAACCACTCGGCCATTCCTAATTGTATGTATGTTGCTGCATTTTATTTGATGTAAGCGATCCACGTGTTGTCAGTAATTTTAACGAAAACAACAGAAACACTCCAAAGTATTTCATCGTTAAATGTTACAAACATTTTATAATTTTCTCAATTTCCACTGATGATTACGCATTAACAAAAAAAAACCAGTATTTATAGTATATTTATATGTCCGTGGTGTTATATCGCTCCTTTATGTACACTAACCTTTAATTGTGGGATTCTGTGACAAAAAGTTGGAAAATTGTCATTTGGCCAATCTGTGAACAGGTCGCTTTAATATCTGACACACAAGTTTCTGTGATGAAAAGTTTATGACATTTGTGGTTAAAATGTTACCGACAGATTCTGGATCGAAAATAAAGACAATTACTTGCCCAACAGTTAATGACATCTAATATCTTGTACTAAAACCATTTCTGATCCGAAAGGTAAACGACAGTTTTTGACCCAATAGTTAAAGACAGATTCTTTGCCAAAGTAAATAAGAGTTTCTGACCAAAAGGTATAGTCAGATTTCATGGTATCTGCACTTTTTCTTCACCCCAGCCATGCTTATGGTATAGGAAGTATTGATACCAAAATATTAATTGTGTGTTCTGTTTCAGTCAATCATAATATTACAATAGCTACTACACGCTCCCTCAAAAACCTAGATGCTTGAAGTCTAAAGTTAAGAATTGCAAATTTTACCGAAATACCAATACATTAAATGTAAAGCGTGATTATTGTTATTGGGGGTTAACGAAATGTTATTTAACACGAAATTGATATTGTTTTATAAGACTCTTGAATACAAATCAAGCCACACATTCTGACAAAAGATGACAAAAGATATCAATAACAAACTATAATATTTAAAATATGAATAATTATGTAATTTTCTAAATCAAAATCATTTACAACTGTGCATTATTTCCTCATTCGTTCAACAACCGCAATTCTATTTGCTGAGAAATGCTTTCAGCTTCCTTTAATACAGACGCAATAACTCTCTTGTAACCAAAACATAAATTACCAAGGCGTGTTGCGGTAAATACGAAAATAATTCTGAACTGAAATATATCGATTCAAGGTCTAAAACAAACCACGAAAAACATTTAATAACTTGTATGTAGGTAAATAACCTATATTTGAGGTTGTAGTAAATTACAAGCATCTGCAGATTCAGGTATAAATGTATATACAATCAAGTTCCTTGATTCCTAATTACATTTATAACTGTTATATTAATATCTTGGTACAAAGGCTCGGTAAATATTTTATAAACAAACAATTCCAAATATGAACTACCCAGAATGAGTAAACAAACATCTTAAAGGATTTTTAAATAAATTTGACTCATAATCACATAAAAACAGAGGCTTAATATTAATGTAAATAAACATGTTATGTATTAAATGTATTAACTAGACCACAGTTAACTTTGGCATTAATTAATAATAATTGATAACTATTGTCGTTTTGCTTGTTTCGTGAAAACATCTAAACATATTAATACATGCATTTTTTTTGGAAAGGATTCGTTTTGTGGGAGTGGATATTTTAAATTTCCACATTATGCTGAATAACTCATTTTATGACAACACCTAAGGGGGAAAAAAGTTATCAACGGATTTGAAAAGCCTTAAATTGGAAAATAAACAATTGTTAACATTTTAGATCAGCGTCTGGATACGAACATTTTTTAAAGGATAGTTTGGGGAAGATACTGCAAGTTGCAACAATATGATGTATAACTCATTAGTTGCACTATGTATTATGGGAATTAGCTGTCTTGGCAGTCTGCCTCTCCGAGTGCTTTCTACTGATGTATTTCAGACAAGCGTGGTTAACACGTTACCAAGTTACATGCATTTTAATGAAAAATATTTGTCTAGATCGAAACCGTGCCACAACATTTACTTTGTTCAATATGGGTCTTGTCTTCGTATCAACATATTGTTTAGAACTTAACAATATCTTTCAACAGTTAATGTCATTTTTTTTCTGTCTTTATTATACTCATCATTTAAAACAATGACAAAAAACACACGTGCTGTTATTGAAAGGTCAGATCTTCATAATAATTTTATGTTTTATTTCCTCTTTTTTTTGCGGTGTGCATATTGTGCACCTCATATATATTGTTTGTATTTTATGAATGAACCAAAGCAGCGATGCTCTTAGTTTCACTTAGTTTGGCCGCCCTTTTCGGTCTGATTTTTATAATTAAATAAGTTAGGGATTTTGATACAATTGACTCGTGTAGAATTGAAATATAGGAATTATGAAACTCCAGAGACATCAGGTGAAAAGCCAATTTGTAACGAAATAATTAAATAATTCAAAACATGCAAATGCACGGTGATTCATAATATATGATACTATTTAAAAATGTAATGCAATGGTAGAAAACCAACATAAACACCACATATTCACACCATTGAAATCGGCAGTCGTCGTTTCTGTACAATAATATGAATTTAGCACTGCCTAAGTCGGGAAAACCAAACAGAAATAGACTATACACGCATGATAAAGATGTAATATTACTAAAGATTTTTTAATGCAGCACCTATAAAGTTATCATTTGAAATTTGATAATTTCGAACCACGCCAGCTGATCAATGCATTTTTTTTTATTAAACAATTACAAAATGATTATGTGAACAAATGGTTTCGCTTTTTTTTTTCAAGGATCATGCACTCCATGTATTTGCCGCGGCCTACAAATTTTTCTGAAATTTTGAAAAAAACAAAACAAATCTGCAATAAAATGCTAAAGTTTCCGGGGTGGGGGTGCGGGGAAGTGTCTCCAACATACCTCTAACAGATTAGGGCGGAGTTTAAAAAATGATAATGTTGAAAATTATTAGTGTCTTGAAATCTATACATGCGCACATGTGTTTTCCATCGGTTTTCAGTGAACCGAAGTAAATGTATACCAGGTTTGATAATTTTATCGATCCAAGTTTATGCAGATAATGTTATTTGACCCATGTAACGGTGTTTGTGATAATGCATCAAAATGATGCTACCAAATATAAACCCAAAATTATCCCCAACTCCTACCGAAAAAAGAAATGCCGGGGCAACCCACTCCTTCATACACCCGGACAACTTATGAAGTGGCCTACACATATTTACGGACCAAGCTACACCCCTGATGAGATTCAAATCCACATACTTTCATGACGTATTCACTGTTCTTACGTATTCAGATTGCGTCATGCCCATTTTTGTGAGTGGATGAGAGTGGATGCAACTGGGTAGATAAGTTATTTTTCAAGTAATTTGTAATACCCTGGTGCAGAAAACTTCGAAAATATTTATAGAATTGACAGTGAAATTATTACATTGGATATTTATACATATATTAAAAGGTAAGATGAATAAACATGTTTCAACATAGATCAAACACTTTGTTTTGGGACGCAGGTCTCGATCTAGTGTCGCTAGATTATTTAATTTTCGGTTTCATTTACTATGTCAATTGTATATAGGTATAATGTATCAACTTTTCAAGTTTTTACAAATGCTTACCATCAAGTTACCAAGTTAAAATATTGAAATAGATCTATATACTTAAACACTACAGCAAAAAAAAATTCCCTTTATATTGGGACAATACAATTTTTAATTATTTTTAAGTGTCCCAATACCTATGGTAATTACGGTATTATTGCCCCAAACAGCTGGTCATTTCCCGACGTGCAAAATCTACCATGTAACAATTCAACTTACGGCAATTAACGCATCATCTTTTCTAAAAAAAAATCAATACTTTACTATATATTACAGAGAATGGACACAGTGGCCCTAATTGTGGATATCACCTTCAGAAGGCACTTGCAAATTGACAAAAAAACTAGTGGAGATGGTAGTACTTGTTAATAATCGGAGGAAATAAATTATGCTAGTCCATATTACTTTTTATTATGGCGATTGATACCTCTGAGAAACAAAGCAACTCTTTTTTGCAGTTGGTGTTAGGTATGGAAGGTTTTCGTTTTAATTAACAGTTATGAAACTCAAACATACTTTCAACGAAGTGATGAGTGAGACGAGGGAACTAGTTATTACTGATGCATATCATACGGTTGACACCTAAGGTGAAACTTGTATTGCAACGTACGTAGCTTCGTATGTTAATTATGGTAACATTACATAATTTTTGCACAAATAGAAATTGTTGAAAGTTCAAAACAATAAATTGCAAACAATTTTAATTGCACAAATTTTCAAAGAAAACCTTTCTGGGCCAATGGTTATAAACAAATCGTATTGCACGTATAGTAATTAATCATAATGTTTACGTTGTTCATACATTATGGTGCGCTTAATGCAGAGGTGGCTTCGATATTTGGGATAAAAATGAGTAAATTATTTGCGGTATTGTGAAATATTTAGCATTTGGAAGTACATGCAGGGCATTTTCACCGTCTCTATTGCATTGACAGCCAATGACGATATGTTTTGAATACATACGAATTATTTTCGGAAATAACAATCCCATTAACTAGCATTTGGGAAGTATCACGTGACAGATGAGTTTCGCAGAGGGACAGACTTAAATCGCTAATTTAGAAAATGTTATAACAATGGTTACAAGATTTAATTGAGCTTTACTTCAGTCGATTAAATAATTGGTAATTCTTTTTCAACGTTTTTCTTGTTAGTTTCCAGAGTTCTTGTTCTTCAGTAGAGTTTTACATATTGATATTTGCTAAAAAAAACAGGTTTCATAAATATGAAATATGGCAAACTCGATTTGCATGAGCAGGAGAGAAACCCAACATTTACGTATGCCAGTGGTAATTTATGTCTATCTATTTCACGCCCCCCCCCCCCAAAAAAAAAATAAAAAAATAAATAAATAAATAAATATAATAAATTAATAAATAAATAATACGTATGCAGCACCTAGTCCTTACTACTACTGCTATAAACCATGAACAGTAACATATTGTTGCAATGTTAAATTGTGTTTACAAACATCATGTCATCATTATGATGTATACTGGAAATCTGTCATTTCATATTGTATTTCCTTATTACTTCTAGGAATTAGTGCTTACTTTAAATACTTCTTTGTAAGATTTAAATTATATAAATATTAACTTATTAAATCGAGTGTACGTCCCAAAAACAACAACACGATGCCGCCCAGGAAAATAAAACTACGTTTGTTTGTGCAAAAGAAACTGTCAATGGCAAATGCACGTTATCGGTTGTTGTTGTGTTGTTGTTGTTTTTGTTCAGAATGCCTGCTGTTACGAACCATAGCCGAGGATGCGCGAATATACCATAAAGCGAGTGTATACATGTTTACTGCAGTGTCGATCGTTGAATTGTATTTATAAAAACGAAAACCGATTTAATTTTTAACCGTCAATTAAGGTAACGACCTGTTAACTTTAATTGTGAATAAAACTAATATAACATACAACATGCCTATAAAACATTTGAAAACTTATGTAAGCATGCCAATTTGGTTAGACTATACTCGGAGTTTAATGTTAACGTTTAATTTACTTAAATAACTTCAACATAAAGTTAACGGCTGTTAGCTTAGTTTGCCGCTAAGGTTTTGAGCAGCCGGGCCCAGTTAAGTATAATTTATCATCTACATAGTCGGTAGTCACACTATGAGATGACCGCATCCATTAACATTTTAATCATCTGTTTGCGGTTAATAATCTTGTCGATCTCGCAAATATCTTTGATTAAGGCACATAACGACGCTGTTATACACAATTACTTGTCACTGTGTTTGTTTATCAAACGTTTGATCATATAAGGACATCGCTGTAACAAGGCTACGTCATAAATAATTTTTAATGGAACGTTAATGTGCAAGGCTTTAGATGTATTGCCATGAAAACCGACCACTTCTAGATTAATATTACTGCTATCGTAACGAACATCTGTAGATAAGGCTATAGCCTGTCAACATTTGAAATAGCGAAATAATTAATGGATATATGCGAGCGAGTATACACTCTAATCATTCCATGAAATACGTATAACTGCGAATCGCGATACTACGAAATGACGCGATACTACGAATAAGGCAACCGGTCCCGTACGGTTTCCATATACTTTAACTACAAAAAGATGCGATACTGCGAATTCGCGATAGCTTTCATATTTGATATGTGACATCATCTAGTTGTCCTCTACAAAGATTGTTCAAACTATGCCCCTGTGGTCAAAACTGGTCATGCCCCGGGGGTCACATGGTTTATATAGACTTGTATAGCAAAATGACTTAAAACAAATATTCTCCTCTGAAACCGCAAGAACCAGAGGTTTCATATTTGGTATGTAACATTGTATAGTAGTCCTCTACAAAGATTGTTCAAATGATGCCCCTGGCGTCAAAACTGGCCACACCCTGCGGCTCACATGGTTTATATAAACTTGAAAAGCAAAATGACTTTAAAAATCTTCTCTGAAACTGCAAGGCCCAGAGGTTTCATATTTGGTATGTAACATTGTATAGGGGTCCTCTACAAAGATTGTTCCAATGATGCCCCTGGGGTAAAAACTGGCCACACTCTGGGGCTCACATGGTTTATATAGACTTAAATAGCAAAATGACTTTACAACTCTACTTCTCTGAAACCGCAAGGCCTAGAGGTTTCATATTTGGTATGTAACATTGTATAGTGGTCCTCTACAAAGATTGTTCAAATGATGCCCATGGGGTCAAAACTGGCAACACCATGGGGCTCACATGGTTTATATAGACGTTAATGGCAAATTCTTCTCTGAAACCATAAGGCCCAGAGGTTTCATTGTTTGGTTAAAGGATTATATATATATATGGGATTGCATATGGGATGGGTGGGGTCAAGGTCAAGGTCACTGTTACTATAAATAGAAAAACGGTTTCCGCTCAATATCTTGAGAACGCATTGAGATATGTTAGTGAAACTTAATACTGAATACATTATATTGAGACCTCGATTGGGATTGCATATTGGGTGGGTGGGGTCAAGGTCAAGGTCACCGCTATTAAAAATAGAAAAATGGTTTCAGAACACATTGCGATATTTTAATGAAACTTAATACACATATCTTACATCGAGACCTCACTTGGGTTTGCTTATGGGGTGGGTGGGGTCAAGGTCATTGTTATCAAAAGTAGAAAAACGGTTTACACTCAATAACTTAAGAACGCATTTAGATATTTTAATGAAACTTCATACGTAGATACCTTATATCGAGACCTTGCTTTACGTATGTGGTGGGTGTGGTCAAGGTCAAGGTCACTGTTACTAAAAATAGATAAACAGTTTTTGCTCGATAACTTGAGAATGTATTGGGATATTGTAATGAAGCTTCATACATAGATATCAGGTGAGCGACCTAGGGCCATCGTGGCCCTCTTGTTATTTATAATGCAATACACATTAGAACTTTTAAAGTAAATAACCAGTTAAGCATGTTTATAAAGAAGTTCATTTAAGGTACAGAAGTATTTAAACTGTATTCTGTATATATGTTTTCGCAACAAAAATGACTGTAAAGTCAAACGATGTGAACAAAATCCTAAAAATACAGTTATCGTATAGAAAACAATTATACAATATCAAACAAATAGTAAATATGTTCTTTATATTTGTGCAAAAGAAACCAAATACAGTCTATTGCGTTTTATTGACAGGTAGTTTAGAGAAACACCGGTCTTCACGTAGGCAAATAGCAAATAGCAGATTGCCTGCAAAAAAAACAATAGGATTCAAAGTCCTTGCACAAGCTTGTGCACATTTACTTATTTACTTATAGAAAACAATTATATAATATCAAACAAATAGTAAACATGTTCGTGATACTTATGCCAATGGCACCAAATACAGGCTGTTGCGTTATATTGACTGGTAGTTTAGAAAAACGCCAACAGTCTTCACGTAGGCAAAATTCATAGAGGATATTTGTTTGTTTCCGGTGTGATAACGCGTGATATCATCACCGGAAAGGGAGACAATTAATATTTTCACGAGCGCTTGCCCGAGTCAAAATAGGTAGATTTTCTCCCTTTCCGGTGATGATATCACGCGTTATCACACCGAAAACAAAAACATTTTCGTTTTATTTTAATGCAAAGTGAGTATTCTTTACGTTTCAATTATTTTGAAGGAATGTTTAACACGATTTTTTTCAGTTTTATGTCAGTACTTTTTTCTCTATAATGCGTAGTAATCGGTGTTAGTAATAAACATTCCTGCGCCATGTTGGATTACAATAAAATGTGCCGTGGATTAGTTAAGCAATTCAAACCGCAAAATTTTGGACTCTATGCATTTTATCATGGCAGCGTGTTTACAGTACAACAGTCTACTATGCTGTAAAGTATAATCATAGGCAACGCAGAATCCGGGTTTCTAAATTTATTTAAGTTTAAATACATGCAATTGGATACACGTAGTCGATGAATAATGTCCAGCTTTTAAATCAAACAGTTAAATTAACACTCACTGCCAGGTTTAAATATATTTATAATAAAAGTACGTATTGAAAGTGAAAGTGCCGTCAGTTCTCCGAAATTCACATTGTCTAAAAATAGCATGAGCATACGTGTTATGATGTAAACAATAGTAAACACAGTCACGACATTCAAACGCATTATGTGTTTTCGAAAGCAATTCAAGATGATTAAACTCGTAGATGCGCGTTAAAATGTTAAAAGGTGATCTGAAATTGATTACTTATACCTCTACAGTGGTTTATATATTAGTTGTTCGGATTTAACAACACAATTGGGTTACAAGTCGGTCGAGAATTAGAAGAAAACAAGATGGCGGAGAATAGAACGCTGAACACTTCTTACATCAGCGCATTGAATACTTCAAATACTTAAGCGCGATTACTGGATATACAGACTTAATACACTCAAACTAATATATAAATATGAGCTTGCTTAGTGAACGCAACTAATTACTTAAGGCTATGTTGGATTCTTGTTGGAATTAGGAGAACCGGCAGTACAGCAAGTATGTAAACAAAAGGAGAAACAACAAGTTCAACTGCAAGTGTAGTATGCGGGAATTAATAAAGTGCAAGGGATAAATAAATACTTTGGATGCTAAAATTAAGTTTGGACCAACGTGACCAGCTCCAAAGCCTTGTGGGTAAAACTTGTACTCGCAAGACAATGTCTGTACTAGTGTCCTTGGCTCAATACGACTGAGGAAAATTCAAGAGAAAAAAAAAGAGGGAAGACAGTTCAATATATCGGAGAGGTATTCTTAACATTTGCTGTTATTAGTCCTTACTACTTTTCGTTTTGGTAATTCTGTATGATAAATGGTCACCATTTATCTACAATTAAACAACTACAATAAAATATTGTCCAAATAAAAACAAATAAAAAGTAGTCCCTCACTGTGAGTGATATAGGAATATATCTCACTGATACTTTTCTATATTTCACTACTTGGCGTTAAATAAAAATAGCGTATTGCCCGAAGAAACAATAGCCCTTATACAAACTTGTGCACATTTACTTAAAATAATGATTTGCGGTGAAACAAAAACACCAACATAGGGATAAATCTAGGACAATAAAAGGTACTGGGTGCTACTCAAAAGGAGCAGCGTAGAAAGTCGTTTCATGTTTTCCAATAAATTTGTAAAGACAATGATATTATCAAGATTAAGCAAATGGAAAAGGGTTCAGCACTCTGTTTGTTCGCTCGGGATCTTTCCCTATGAACTATAATTTTCACATTTTCACTTTTTTTTCTGCGTGAGAATATTTTGTGATAGTTTTCTGAACATTTAAATATGAATGATGGTTATTAAACAGTGGTGTACCTAATCAATTAATCGTAAGGTTGATCGCTAATTGTTTTGTTTGATGTGGTCAATTATGTATGTCATTGTGGAATCTAGATTGAAAACAATAATTAAAATCGACCATGCGATTTGTTTTTGATGCGTCGATGGTTGAGCGAAACACAAGTCATTATTCAATATGGATGACTTGACATATTTTCACCATTAACCACAAGGCACACAATTTCATACAATCGGTCGAAATTTAGTTTGTTCAAATATTTTATTTTATGCTTTCAAGTAATTTATAGGGAAATATCAGTGAATTAAAATTGGTAATCCACTGTTTTAAAACAGTGAAAATTACCACTCTGATAACTTGATAAGTTTTACTGCTCACACTGGTTCCCGATTTAATACAGTACATGAATTGGATCGTCAACAATGCCGGACTCAAAATTGTGTGGAAAAGACATAACACAAAAAATGAAAATATTAATGTCAATGATCACTTGCGAATTAAAATCGATATTCTACAGAAACCAACAAATATCATATTTTAATTATTCCATAAAAACTGTAATGTGTTATTTAGTAAGTAAAGAAACAGTTCGCACTCAATAGTTTTGCTCAGTATGTATGTATGTATGTATTTAATGTTTAACATACCGTGATGATGTTATAACAATATCCTTTTTTTAAACAATACGCACATACTTAGTACGAAAGTGTTTGTTTTGATGATGTTACATCCTTTTTACTTCAATTGTTCACTGATTCTGAGTAAAACGACGTTCATTTAACGATCAACTGACATATAAGCGACCTGCTATAGAAAAAGTATATCAGTCAGTCAGCAATACGAATACTAATATGGACAATATGTGCATAGAGTAATTACACTATTTAAAACACTTTTTGCATAGTTCTAAGTTTATTATCTCCGCATTTATTAACATTAGTTAACGTTTATATTTCCATTCAATTCTGAGACTTTTTTAAACGAGACGTTAAGTAACGAAAGAATAACTACATTAAGTTAAAACAATAGCGACATATAATAAACTATGCCTTTTATAGCGGTATATCAGTTTAATTTCCAGAAGATAATGGTTTCATGAATAAAATTATTGTTTCCAGCTAAGAACATTTCATGTGAAACTGTCATGTTAGTCCAATAAACGTGTTAAAATGCGCCCAAGAATTTGCCACAGGATTTTTATTTTAAGAAATGTACAGTAACGAACGGTATTTTGGCAGGTAGCAAATTTTAAGCTACATGAAAATTTGAATACCGCACATGTTTTATTTAATAACCAATTATGTTGGCATTGAATTTTCATTTTTCATTTTTTTTAAATATGAATTCATAATTAGGAAAATGGCTAAACTACAAATAGAACAAAATTGTACATACAAAAATAATAAAAGAATTTCGTCTTAAATGTGTATATCGTTTTACAGTTATTTGGTCTTGCTCCAGACCGTAAACATTCAGACGTAGGAACCAGCTTATTTTGCGAGGACACCTAAACGCAGTTTTGATTCTTTTTTTCGTGTGTTTGAATGAAAACAATTAATGCAACGCAAACTCGTTCAAGGATATTGCAAAACTAGACACATCGATATAAGAAACACTTTTATTATTAATTGTTGTTTTTATAATGTATGGACTTAAAAACGTGTCCATATGGAGAACAAATCTGTACAAATCGTGTTTTGTATTAGTTTATCACTTCAACAAAACGTTGTTATTTGTTTGTGCGCTATGAATTGCGCATATTTAAAAAATCATGTTCTTAATCCAGACAAAAATGACAACATCATTCGTGCAAAACCGTTTGACAAAGATAAAAAAATAAAGGAAACATATTAATCATTACATGCTGCATATATATCCGGTACGTAAACACGTGTTACTCCGTGTTAAACATTCCGATCTATGATCGAGGTGCACACCTTGAACTTACTTTAACATCAATACATTTAATGTAAATCTTACATCCGGGAACGCTTTCAATACTAAATATACCAATTATATATTCACAGGAACGATCAAAAACACATTTGAATTACCAAACGTACTTGCGAATTCGTGGAATTTGACGTGCCCTTTAGCCATTTACGATTGTTTAAAACATTTATAGAAAATAAAAATTGATTCAATACTAAATATAAAAGTAAAATATTCACCGAAACGATCAATGAACATTTGAATTACGAAAGGTACTTTAATATTTGCGAAATTCGACGATCCCTTTATGAAACACTGTTGCTACATAACCAAAACAAATGTTTTCGGTTGTTTGCCGTTAAACTGAGATTTGTATTTCGTTTCAAGGAAATCCACAATATCAGCAAATATACATGTAAAGTACGTACAAACATTGTTTTACATTATGGTTATGAATGGGATATTATGTTTGTTTAAATATACTTTAATTCTGAATACAATTAGAATTATATTATTTTCATTTTAATCAAAGCGGACCCAAATCCCTTTTAATTCTTCTGACTTAAAACAGCTAATGAAGATCCATCGTATGTGAATGAGCCCAAAATACCAAATATATATTTAATTAGATAACCGAACGGTTATCGTTAATGATCACTAAAAATTATGTGATACCCAAATGTTTGTGTTTGCGATAATCTGGTAAGCACATAATATCCTAAAAGGTTAACATTCAGATACAGTAGTCCTCAGGTTACTTTCACTTGGGCTTTTTTGGGAAACAATTCAGAGCAGCCGGTGGATATTACAAGTTGTGAAATCATTTAAGAACAGGCATATTTGTTGTTGCTGTTGTTTTTTTTGTTTTTTGTTACACAATAGTGCCGCTTTAGAGACAGGTTCGCCTACTTCTTTATGCTTTTTATATCGGCATATTTAGATATCTATCTAATTTATGCCGCAGCACATATGGCCTCGACCTCGCTCGTTAGAGCATCGTAACGTGGCACAAATATCACATTTATGTCGTTTTAAGTACGTTAATTGATATTCAAATGTATGTTTACAACATTCTAAACACCGTCATTTGAATATTGTCGGGCACGTTCTTTATGTAATCATATGCACCGAGCGCTCATTGTGAAGTGGTTACTAAAGTAAACATATGTTTAAACAAACAAGCATTTCATTCGCCACCCTGGTGCATGTGTAGGTGCATACACATGCATTGTAGAAGTATGTTATTAGAATGTAATATAAGTCGATAAAAAACATCAGGGATTTAGGTGCATTGCTGCAAATGGCATACATTTCGGATAGCGTTTGCATTGAACTCGTTCACAGTGCTGTAACGTTTTGTTACAAAATAATTCCCTATTGTGTGTGTGTCAAACACACGTATATATTTTACATAAAACAACTGCAGTGCAATAGGTGTGGTGCCCATGTTTAGGACATATTGTTTTTATTAATAAATTAACAATTATAAGGGAATTTTACGCGGAATTTTGCATTTGTTAGGCTCTTTTCAGATCTAGCATTGAAATAATTTATTGAATTTAAGTTATTCGGCAGCTCCGGGCCCGTATCTACAAACACATTTTTAGACTTAAGCAAGAATAAAAATAGACTTTTACTCAAGACAAAATACATGTGCGTTAGCAAATATGCTGGATACCAATGTCTCTTTTGTTATTTACACACCGTTATAAATACAACACCAAGTGAGATTCAAATTAACAGCGGTCTTTGAACAGACGGTTTCAATGGTTTTCTTCATTTTTACGTCTTACGAATGGGTTGGTGAATGCAGGCCCTAGACAGTAAAATATTTTTAATAAATGAGTGTTTTTTCCAACGCTGCAAATTAAATCCAATACCTTCGTTTATATCACGATTATTAGAAGGCTAATATTTTATTGCACGTTTATCTTCGCGTGCACTGGAAAATCAATCTGGATCGAGATCCATGTGTCAAGCTTTTCTACTAAGGTTTTGTTTAATTACATCGTGTTCATTATATATTTAAGATGGCTTGAGTGAAAATGAACGAACCAGTCACATCATTTATTAACAAATTAAATACAAGCAATTCTAGTTTACGAATCTAACAAGTCTATAAGAAATGGTATGACAGATGGTTATGTCCACTCTTGCACTAAGTCAAATCTACCAGGCGAAAAATGTTTTCCACACGTCTTCATCACATTGATAACTCTATGCCAAACAAGATTTTTATAAACGTATTTATAAACGTATGCGAAGGTTCTATGCGTTTCTGTTTTGTTTGAGCCCATTGCTTACGTCACAGAATCCACGCTATTTTTAGCAATCTCCGCAAATATTTACGGTCTAAATGAATGACATTGATTACGCATTTGAAAAGTGTAAATACATCCGAAGCGGAAATCGGTGTTATATCTTGATCGTGAAAAGGTTTTGCAGAGACTATAAATGGACCGAGCCAATACAATGATTGAACATTTTGAGCAATTACTGTTGTCAAGAAATACTATTCCAGGCGTGAAATGCTTAATTAAAGGAAATGCAAATTTACAAAGTATATGTCAATATGGTTAGCAGAGAGCTGATAATAGAAATAGGGGTGGACATTAATGAGTTTTCATTAATGGTTATATGATAGTTATGTTCAGGATCTTATGTTTATGGCATGTATTTCATGTTCGATCCTAAGACTTGCGTTTGCGCATAAAAAGCGTTTAACAGAGCATATCAAATGTTTTACTCACCGAGAAGATGTAACAAAATATTAAAATGAACAGGAGTAATCATGTTGTAATTATCCCACTTTAGTTTGATTTAAACACATTTATTAAGGTAATATATTATTAAGTACACTATCACAGTGGATTGAGTTGAACGATTATACAGCTTATTGCAAATAATACCACTCACATGGTATTGCATATTGCAGCAAAACAATCTATTGGTAATGGTAAATACAAAAATAGTAGAAAACCATATGTGGATACCCAAGTTGGAAAGTACCTTCATGTTGTAAAATATGATAAAAACGTGAGGATGGCGATGTGGTTGTCCACGTTTATTGTTCTTTAACAATGTAAACATAGTACACGCTAATCGAATGGACAGACAATATCGAAAATGTATATGCATGTCACCCGTATTCTGTAATTCAGTAAATATAATCCTGGAATTGCTACATGCCCACGCTTTGTATTATCCATCTATGGTTCTGTGTATGTAAGGAAGATTTTCTTCTTTAATATACATGAACGAGAAGAAAGACCAATACTCACCAGTACATAAGTATACATTAATATCGGATGCAAATATAGATGTATCACTGAATGGTTGCTGTTGTTGTTTTCGTAATAAATTAACCACAATGACAAATACATCTTTTCCATTTATAGATTATTATCAGCCATTCGTATTGCCATTTATGTCATAACTGATTGGATTATGTTCGATGAAATCCTTTTCTCTATGTAATGCGAAATCCCCCGAAAGTATATGAACATAAGTCCGTTTTTTTTATATAATTTGGCACGTTTTAAAGGTTTAAATTCCATTCATATTGATTTTAAAATGTGCACTCTTAAGATTATCAAATGTTTTGACGCGATTTATACACTTCATTGATAACGCTTACTTAAGGCAGAAAGTGACGATAGCGGCAATTTAATTCTGGTATAGTAGAAACACCTGCCTCCATTTGAAATATGTTAAGGCGATTCATCACGCAAATAATTTTGTAAATTATTCAGTTGAAAATCGCAATTGTGTTTGGTAATTTGTGCTGAAAATGTACCACCATCTTTCTATATACGATGCTTTGAAATCATCCTCAATGCCATTATTTGTTATTTAAATGCTGGGTGCGAATTAGGTTTTTATCTTACCACTAACTGATTCAATACAATTTGCAAATACCGTATTAACGTGTTTTTCAACGTTCTCAGTATCCTTGACCGGGTCTTTGCATGAGCGTACCGTGGATCGGTGTAGATTCCTTTGATCTATGTTTTGAAACGAATGTTAAGTTTTCGCAACGCAACAGGAATAAATTGATTTCATATTTTAACGCCATGCAGTGTATGATAAATGAACATTCCTTTTGCCAAAGATACATACAACGTAAGCTTTATGCGTTTTCTATTTTTTCGCTATCAGAATTATAAATGCCTTTCACTTTCAACAATAAAATGTATGAGCAATGAAATCATGTTTGCAGTTTCCAAAATTGTACGGTCGTTAATATTCTGTCATTTTAGAATAGATTAAAATCACAATACGTTCTTAAGCAAAATCATTGAAAGTGAATCAATAAGACAAAGTAAAAAATAATTAATAAAATGTGAATTTGCATTCGTTGCAATAAAATTTGAATTTGCATATTAATGCATGCGTAAGCATGCATTCGCTTGTTCCAATAATAACTTGGCATGCGTAATATGTCTGTACTTCGTTGCGGTTAATGGGGTGTACAATACACGTTAAGTATTTAATGACATTGGTGTGCTGTTTTAGGGCACTATACATATTAATAGTAAAATAAATGCTATAAATAATTATATATGCATATTCTTTATAATGAGAACAAAGCCATTGATGCAAATGTATTAATTGAACTAATTCGTTAATTATTTCCCGAGGAGGCCCATTGTGTACACACCGGTCAAAGATTGACCTGCAAATTGTATTCTGGCGCCATATCAACAAACTTATTATGGAAAATCTCAACTTAAGTCACATTTTCAAGTGAAAATTTAAAATACAATTTCTTGTGGAAATGAGTAAATTAAATTGGCAATATGGTACAATAAGACATATATGTTGATAACTGACTATTTTTTCAAATTACAAATTGGCTTTTGCCAACGTAATACTTTCAAATTGGTTCCCTGTCAAGGCAAATGATAAAGGTCCATTTCGATTACATCTGCGTAAAAAGGCTTGAAAATAATTCCACTTCTAGTTATCAAAATAATTACTCTTTCCCATTTATGCTAATTTAAAAACCAATTATATTTTAGTTCTATGCCTATGGTCCTGAAAGTCAACATTAATGTGCGTTAAATACATTGGTTCTGTTTTGACAAGATGTTTGCCATTGGCCCGTTGCAGGGGGTATGGTGAGAGCAACAAACGACATCTCTGTAAGTAGTTTGCATGTAAGAAAGAGGTATGTGTAACGTTAGTTATTTATACAACGGAGAACGCCTGATCTATACATTGATGATATCTTCTTGCAAACTCATTTTATGTATGACATGTTTTATTAATCATGCGCATTTAATTATTAATCTATATTTTAGCCCGCGCAACAATATTACATATTAATAGTGTTAATTTTGTTTCAATTAAACTTCCTGTTTACGATCGTCTGTGGTATAAATTTTTTTTCGCCCTTCGTATTTCCTGAAACGTATCACTCAACGAGCCAGCTTAATAAACAAAGATAGTGTCGTATACAATCTCTTTGATACGGTATATGTTGTAAAAGTCTGATAAAGAGGCTAACAACACGTATTAATATTGTGCACATTGATGGAATGAACGAAATGCCTGACAATGATGCACGCATATATATGTAGCATTTCAAAGCAACTTCAATATTTGGAACGAGATAGTCAATGTTTTAGTCTACTCGTATATATATTTTGTCCTTAATATGCTTGAATATGTTAATGTAAAATACAATCAAATATACTTTGAACTTACTTTTTATATGACATCTTTATTAACGTAATAAGACAGACACTATTTGATTAGAGATGCTATGTTACAACTGGTTTTGTTGTAACAATGCTACTAAACTGTATTTGCCACCTATCTTTTATGAGCAATACAAGATAACACCCATTGAAAAAAAACGTAATACCTTCCACATGAACAAATTAAATATATATTAGTAGAAGATCAATCATTAGTGTCATTTACTATGTTTTACAAATAAATCTTCCTGACAAATTAATAAATATATAAAGGAAGTTGATAATTAATATCCAAATACGCCCGCTGCAAATGAGATTGTTCTTTCAATTTAACGCCCACGTTTTGCACCTTTTGCATGGCAGATGCAAGATGAACAACAAAACAGATTTGCTCATCGTTTGTGAAATTAACTTGCCAATCAATATGTCTCATGGCAGGTTTACCTGCAATGGTATAATTTGTGTGAAGCGAGAAACCGAACACGATTTCAGATTTACTTATAGGCCGCGAGCAAATTTGCAGACATCCAGACAGGACTTACTCGTATATGTATGCGTGTACAGCAGACTTCGACAAAAACTTCAACAAATCTTCAATGCTATGGTATATAAACGAATATTATACTGCTTTAAACGTTATTTTATGACATGGATGATAAAAGTACATGCTGAAGGCTATCAGAATGGCAATGACCTATGACAATATGTCCAATGCTTCACAGAATAACCAAAACTGTTTTGTGAAAAGGGCTAAGCTGTCAGTCTGCACAGTGGTAATCTTTACGCAAACATTTTGTCAACGAATGCATAAAATAAATAGAAAGAGAATCCATAGCAGCTACGTGTATATGGTCGTAATTTAACACACACAAAATCAGTCAAAAAGGACATCTTCATATTTCTGAACAAGCCTGCTCAAATTATTTTCATCACAACAGCTAAAACCATATTTAACTAAACCACAATAACCGCAACGTCAATCTTCCGGGGATACGTTGGAACGATACTTGACGGACGTAGACATATAAGGAACAAGGTGAAAAGTGTGAGATTATTAAAACGCTTGTCAACTGAAAACCGCAGAGCATCATACTTTACAAACAAATAATGGAGTAAAATATCATTTATGTTTAACACGTTTGACCATATACAAATAAACGTGACTACAGTGCGTTAATAATCAAGTAAAATATTATTTATGTTTTGATATTATTGCCCGTTGATTACGGCTTTTCAGTGCGTTTTAATTTAGTAAAATTTAATTTATTTTTCATACGTTTGTCAAAAAAACGTGATTTCAGTGCGTTTGCTATAAAGTAGTGGTTTCATACGATGTCAAGTTATGACAAAATTAGCTTTAAATGTACCAGCCAAAGATTAAAAAAAAGTTTGTGTTTGTAAGCCATTTACTTTATTTGTCTCTAAGGAGCATTGTGGATATGGGCCCTGGATAATACAATTGTAAAATGGCTTTCACCAACGTAAAACATTCAAGGTAGACAAATATGTTTTATATATGGCTGGATGTATGTGTCTGTGCTGCGCTTGTTTTTTATAGACTGGAGAACGCTAGATCTATAGATTGCTGATATCCTACATTACACTCATTTTCTGTATGACCTGTTTCATGAATCATGGACATTTTATTTTTAATCTATATTGTAACCCACGCACCATTATTACATATTAATTGTGTTAATTATGTTCCAATAAAACACCCTGTTTACGACCATATGTTGTCAAAAATAGTTCTATACCGGAAATGATGTATCCATACGCGATCATTTTACGCCCTTCGTATTTCCTGAAATGCTATCACACAACGAGCCAGCTAAATAAACAGATAATAGTGTCCTATACAGTCTCTTCGATACGGTTTATCACATGTAATAGTTCTTAAGTTCAACCGTTGAAGGATTCAAATATTTACGTATTAAACACGACATTAAACGTCTTAACTATCACGACAATCCATCGGCCAGATATTCTAATATACATTTACAAGTGTTTGTAACGCTAAAAAGCGAGTTTCACAAAATAAAAGAAGTATTTGTCTTGCCAAACCGTTTTGCCGTACAAACGCTGTTACGGTACAAGTTAATCAAGTATATTTCCGTCTAAGGATTTTTATTTTGCTTCTGTTTATGCAATGTTATTTTATGTGTTCAATCTATGAGAATAAAATGAAAATTTTCAATTTAACAATCTGTGGATAGGTCCGATCCATTGATAAACAGTTGTAGAAGTCCAATCAGGAGGCTAACAAACCTTCTCAATAGTGTGCACATTTATGAATAGACGTAATGACTTACAATGAGGCACAACTATACATGTATCATTTTAAAGCTAACTAAATATTTGGAACGAGATAATCTGTGTTTTAAACTATATATACTTTTGTACATACTATGTTTGAATAAGTAAATGCAAAATACGAACAAACATATTCTGTATTTGATATTTTGACAACGTGATAAGACAGACACTTCATTATTAATGATGCAATACCATGATAATAAACTGTTTTTGCGGGGCATTTTATCAACATAAACAAATTAAATATCTATTATATGAATATGCATTGTGTCATTACTTCGTGTGTCAATAAATCTTCCTGACAAATTAATACATAATATATAATATTATATAAAGGAAGATATTTTAATTAGTATCCAAATACGCCAGCTGCAAATGAGAATTTTCTTTCATTTTAACACCCACGTTTTGCATGGCAGATGCACCTTGTACAACACGATAAATTTGGTCATCGTTTGTGAATTGAACATGCCAATCAATATGTCTTGCGGAAGTAATAAATGCAACGGTATAATTTTTTGATAACTAGAAACCGGATACGATTTATGGTTTGCTTGTATGCCGCAAGAAAATTTGCAGATTTCTAGACTGGACGTACTCGTACATATAGACGTGCGAAACAGGTTTCAACAAATCAGTGTTTTGGTAAATAAATTAACAGTATACTGTTGTAAACCTAATTTCGTAACATGGATGATAAAAGTACATGATGAAGGTTATAACAGTGACAAAGGCCAATCATATGACAATAGGTGGATTTATTGGTCCATATAGGTCCATCTAGTGGTCCGATGCTTCATAGAATGACCAACACTGTTTTGATGGAAAGGGTTGGGCTGCTGACAGTACCCACAATGGTAATCTTTACGCAAACATGTTTGCAACGAATGCATAAAATAGATAAAAAGTGAACTAAAAGCAGCAACATGTATATTGGCGTACTTTTACACACGCAAAAACAGTCGAAACGGACTTATTCACACTTGATAAAGTTTTCAAAAATATGTGAAGACGTCTCCTTAAATTATTATTACCACTTCTGACATATTGGCCCTGGAAAGCCTGAAGGGGCTATTAGCAAATGTGCAAAGAAGGCTCATAGCACCGTCTTGCTCTCAACAGACGATACATGAATTATATTAAAACATGAGAACCACAAGAACCACAACGTAAATCTTCCGGGGTTACGTTGGAACGATACTTGACGGACGTAGACCTCAACGAATCAAGGAGGAAAGTGAGAGGTTGTAAAAATACTTGTCAACTAAAAATCTCAGAGCATAACCCTTTACAAACAAATAAACGAATAAAATATTATTTATGCTTAACACGTTTGACCAAAGAAAAGTAAACGTGACTGCAGTGTTAATAATCAAGTAAAATATAATTTATTATAATTTATATTCGGTACTTTTGCCCAAGGAAACGTCTTTTCAGAGCGTTTTTAATCGAGCAAAATGTCATTAATGTTTAATACATTTGCCCGAAAAAAAGTGATTCAAGTGTGTTTACGCTAAAACATTCATAGTGGTTTCATAAAACCGTCATCTTGACCTTTTAGTCAAGGAAGAAATTAGTTGGTCCCATAGATTTCTGAACGAATAGTGACAACAATCCGTCATTCCCATTGCATAAATTATTTTAGAAAGTTTAATAATGTTTTATATTTACCGGATAGTTAATGCAAATTACAATTGACTGTATCTTGACAATAGTACTTGCCGTTTCCTTACTTATTTTATAAAGTGCAATAATTGTTCTAAAATTACTAAACAACGCAAAACAATTGACAATGGATTTCAAGACAAAATCTACCGTCATGCAATATGGCAGTTTGTGTTTATATAAAAGTGATTTTGTTTCAAATAGGTAACAAACATAATTAAGACATAAAAGAAAAGGAAGTGTCCACCAATTCATGGTATTGACATAACCATTTCAGTTTTCCAGTACCAAAATCTGTTCAAAGTACTATTGACAAATAGAATGTTTGGAGTAAAGGGCACGGTTGATATATTAATATTAAATAATTATACTCCTATATATAGTTAAATATATAGTAGAGAAATTACCTATGAAACCACTTAAATTAAAAACACAAAATATTAATTAATACATTATTAGGATGTTTAGTCCAAATAGTTTCCAATACAGCAGGTTTTAATGAAACAAAAGGCAGTTAATTAAAATGATATACAAAAGGTCTGATGAACGAATCGCGTCTTATGTACAGCGTGGATTAAGTTGCTCTTCCATTCGCAATTTTTTTCTGTCTGTTAACATATATAGACAATTAATAATACACCTCCAATTAATAAACTACGTATTACGTAACATTGTTACTTAAGCATGAAATACGTATAAATGATTTTCAAACGTCAGGTGCCTCGGAAGTTGCGAAGGTCCTTTATATACGACATGGCCTTAATGATAAGTAAAGCTTATTAACGTATTTGGCATTAATGTAGTATACATTATACATGTACGTATATACGAGTAACAGACGAACCGAAAAGGACGGACGAAATGACGGACGGATTTACTGACGAACTGGCGGACAGAAGGCGGGAAATAATTCACAAACGTTGTAACTCCGCGCTTTAGCTAAACCTCTTAAATATTGTCACCTTCAAGGTCAATAGCAGAAACATTCAACATTAAACAGATAGGTATTAAAGTTAAGAACGCGTATCAGTTATTTATGTGTTGTCGTTAAAAGAAATGCTTATTCAGAGATATTTCGTTTAAACTTCAATTCACCACCACATTTTCGGCAGTTTATTACGGTCTGACAACTGTATTTTTCAGCTTATTGTCCAGCTAAATCATCACACCGAGGTACGAATTAGAATCTGACGCTTTATCCATTCATTATTCCATTGTACCTTAGCCACAACTATGCACTGAAGCTCTGGTGTTTACGTTAAAAAAGTAATGAAACCCTTTGAGGACGTGTTGGTAATTTTATTCATTGACTAAATACTTGACCATTGTGTTCATTTTGTCCCGCAGGATTCTTTGCTTTAAATCGGCTCCGTGACGCTAACTGCAGTAAATGACACTATGATTATTTTTTTGTATATGACTTTCCAACAACCTTTAACCAGCTGTCTATACACATTCACGATTTTCGATGCAAATTGTAGACATTTTCCAGTCCGTCTCATTTTTAAAACTACAGAGTTTTCAATTTGATTTAAGAACTTCCGATATCTTCAGTACAAAGCAGTCCTCTTGTCCTTTGAACACTATGCTCAATACAAGTTTGGTTCCTGAACGTATTTGTCGTCTCAACAAGTATAGACCATAGCAAAGTCTGACTCACAAAAAAGTTAAAAAGGTTTGTCTTGCGAACCAAAGTAAGCAGGTTATTTGATATGACAGCATAATGCAGTACTAATGATTATTATGAAAAATATATATGTCAAAACACTTCTTGTTTGCTCTTATCGCCAATAAGATTATAATATTATCAGACTATTGGGTCAATATTGTGTGTATCGTTATTGAAGATATATATATGTCAAAACACTTCTTGTTTGCTCTTATCGCCAATAAGATTATAATATTATCAGACTATTGGGTCAATATTGTGTGTGTATCGTTATTGAAGATATATATATGTCAAAACACTTCTTGTTTGCTCTTATCGCCAATAAGATTATAATATTATCAGACTATTGGGTCAATATTGTGTGTGTATCGTTATTGAAGATATATATATGTCAAAACACTTCTTGTTTGCTCTTATCGCCAATAAGATTATAATATGATCAGACTATTGGGTCAATATTGTGTGTATCGTTATTGAAGATATATATATGTCAAAACACTTCTTGTTTG
This sequence comes from Congeria kusceri, assembly GCA_027627225.1. Lineage (NCBI taxonomy): Eukaryota > Metazoa > Mollusca > Bivalvia > Myida > Dreissenidae > Congeria > Congeria kusceri. The sequence goes on along the minus strand of CM051032.1, from coordinate 51,232,425 downwards.
CTCTTATCGCCAATAAGATTATAATATGATCAGACTATTGGGTCAATATTGTGTGTGTATCGTTATTGAAGATATATATATGTCAAAACACTTCTTGTTTGCTCTTATCGCCAATAAGATTATAATATGATCAGACTATTGGGTCAATATTGTGTGTGTATCGTTATTGAAGATATATATATGTCAAAACACTTCTTGTTTGCTCTTATCGCCAATAAGATTATAATATTATCAGACTATTGGGTCAATAGTGTGTGTGTATCGTTATTGAAGATATATATATGTCAAAACACTTCTTGTTTGCTCTTATCGCCAATAAGATTATAATATTATCAGACTATTGGGTCAATATTGTGTGTATCGTTATTGAAGTATGTTCATTACCCGATGTACTTTTATATGTTGGATTATGAACTGGACAGAATCATTGGCAATCCAACCGACTAAAGTCCAATTGAGATTTGTAAAAGCACACCCGTCAACATAAAGCATAATTATTATAACATAAACATGAGATAAAGTAAAATCAGTTAGTCACGCAGTGTCTTAATTTCGCGTATTCTTGAAAATCGGCATTGCGCGCGATCCTAAATTCGCGCAGTTTTCATTGCTATGTCTATATTCTTAACAATCATGCAAACAAAATTTACGCCTTAAATTGCGTCATAAATTCGCGCCGGACCGCAAAGTACGTGAGAATTAGACAACCGCGAAATAAAATGATCATACAGTACACTGGCAATAAAGAAATATGTCTTTACAATTAGGAAATGTTTCTTATTAATGCTGATTACAGAATAAAAGTGCTAATTTCTACTATTACAACATCGTTCATTTATGAATCACAATACATGTTAATTGTGTTGAAAGGCAAATTTGGCGCTAAAAAAAGCTACAGAATAAATTATTATGATACGCCTATAATACGACTTAAATATATGTACATCCGCTCTTTTGGTGACAACTTTATTTGCATTTCAACTAGGTCTGATGGCTGATTATAAACCCGCTAATGGGTTAATAATCTCTTCTGTCAAACGTGTTAGAAAAGAATAAAGCAATCTCATTAATCATAGTTATTATAATTTTTGACAGCTTTCTTGTGTGGCGAATGGGACCTTTTGACCAAAAAGAAACCGATTCGCATGATACCGATATATATTAATTATACTATTTAGTGCAGTTGTAGTACTTATCAGAAGAATCAAAAGAGAAATTATAAGAGTAATATCACCAGCAAACAGCAGCAGTAGCCGCAGAAGTGGTATAGAAGTCGTAATAAATGAAGTATTAGTAGCAGAAGCAGCAGAAGTAGTGGTATTAGTAAAGAAGAAGGAATAGCAGTTGTAGAAAAAGTATTAGTAGTAGGAGGAGGAGGAGGAGGAGGTAGGGGAGGAGGAGGAGGAGGGGGAGGAGGAGGAGCAGCAGCTGTAGTAGTAATAGTAGTATCAGCTTGTTGTGGGTTAGTGTATTTTGCATGTGTTTCTTTGTGTTGTTTGTAGTTGATGTTTCTGTAACGCTGCAACATTAGTTTTGTGTCGGATGTTAATAACGGCGACCTTATTAATATTGCTAACGTGTTATGCTAAGTGCCAATTTATATATAACGTCAAAAAGAAGATCTAAGTTCTTTAGTTGATATTGGGCAATAACGTTTTTTAATTGACAATCTATAGAATAGTTCTTTCAAAAATACTGTCTAAATTCAGCTGCAGTGTCATTATTTATTTCCCAAGATGCAAGAAATAATCGCTGCAAATTCATTATAACAATTACAATAATCTATTTATGTATCCGCAGCAGCATTTAATTAACTAGTTTCTAATTAACCTATGAAAGCTTTCATTTTACCGCAATTCTTATTACCACAGCCTTGGCGCATTTTCACGAATAATTGATTTTAACCTATTATTAATGCAAAGGTGATTGATGAAGCTGCTCAAAAATAGTTCCGTTTGGGACAAAACATGCTATATATGTGTCATTTACAACCCTCGGAAATGAACTGTGTTTTTTTATAATTTGTTTTAAATATTCTTCCACCGGAAATGATTGTCCAGGTTTACATATTTAGCTATGGTCGTTTTCTGTTTTGACAGATGTCAATGTTATGTAATTGACACCATAGTGAAAATATAGAACTAGCAAACTGAGGTGCAGTTAAAATCGCAGAAGGTGTTGTTGCTAACATGGGAGGTATTTATGCAAACGAGCGAAACGACGAAAAAAAATCATTAGGCATGCGATAAATCATGGACTAGTCTGATGTATGCGAATCGGAGCAAACTTTGGGCCAACATCATATCCATCGAAAACCGATTTCAACGCCATCAGTTTTCTTAGATCATGCAGTTTTAACCGTGAAACATCGTTAAAATAGTTTATGAAGTTTTGCATTACTTTGTTGGACTATTTCTATTGTTTATAAAATACCTAATGTTAATATGAACGCTATCATAGGTGATCTTAATTGAATCGTATTACTATTTATGAGGTTCATTTTTAATTACGGTTATGTTTATTGTGAAACGTTCTGTGCCAAGTGTGAGCTTAAACATGCCTTGAAACCGGTCTTAACTTCCAACGCATTGCATTCACCGTTCAAAGGCGGTAAAACCAGTTTTAACCAGACTTGTGTTTTTGTTTTGTAATTGTTTCGTGTTGTTTGTATTACAGGGTATGTTCTGCTGTATTGGCACTTGGTTACTTTCCCTAAATAGAGGACCAATGTCATGTTAAGGGGTTCTTTCCTGTTGATATTTTATAATGAAAATTCAGCTGCATCAACAATGAAGAACGTCCTTTTTAAATGATCAATCTTCGGTATTAAAGGCAATTGATCCTAACGAGAAAGCACAAAACAACAACAAGAGAAAAATACATCAAACATAATTAATGGTCATATCTTTACTAGTATTATCAGATCTAAAGCACCAGCTGCATCAGCAACGAAGAACCTCCTTTTCAAATGCTCAATGTTCGGTATTAAAGGCAATTGACCCCAATGCAAGGAGGAAAACACAAAACAAACTGACCCCAATGCAAGGAGGAAAACACAAAACAAACCAAAGAGAAAAATGAAACACAAATAATGAATGGTTATATATTTTACTATTATTTCAGGATTATATGTTGTTTCTCATTCACAATCCCGCGTTATCATCGTCTTTACGGCAGGGGCAGTAATGAAGTTTGACACACATTTCAAAATTCAGTTGTGCAGATGAAGCTTATTTGTACATACACATATACATGGTGTTTGTTATTTACCACCCCGCGTTATAAACGTGTTTACGGCCCTAAGAGTTATGAAGATCGACACAAATGGACATTATTACTTTCAACGTACACGTGATGTACATCAGAAATTAAATTGAGCGCATAAGGTCAATCCAGTGTCAAACGTATCAAACAAACAGCGGAATGCAGGTAAGAATTTCAACCATTTTATCATCGCTGTTAACCACATTTCATACGAAAACTGCAAAATCACTATTCTACTCCGGGCTTGTTGCGAAGTTCAGTTTAACTATTAAAACGCCCTCTTCACGTTGATGTATTACCATCCCCCACACTCCGATAGTCTTGATCCTGCGCGACCATTGTGTTTAATACTCCAAACTTGTCATTTCCAATAACCCTTGAGGGAAAAGGAATTTGAATTTTTTTGAATGAAGTAGATTCTCAATTTGACAATTTTACAGACATAAATAAGACCGGGTCATTCGCTCGTGAAATGGTCCACACGTGTTTTATATAATAAGGAACAGCCAATCAGACGCTTATAGATGTCAAGCATTGTTATGGTGCATATTTGGGTCCCAAAAAAATATATAGGGTGTGAAAAAGAAAAACAACAACATTGCAAGTATTTTCAGACGCTTCGATGTCATTTTAGCGTGCGTGAATCGTGTAATAAATTGTAACGGTTTCATATTATTATAAGTACCGTCACAACGGAGGGTTGTGTCTGTATGACGTAACGTCAAAAGGTGGCGTACATTTGAAACAAATACTTCTTGGCGACATAAAGACTCTGCATTTTCAAGTTAGGTAAAACTTAAGATCTGAAAGATATATGTATTTTGATATAAAAAAAAGATCTATTTTATTTGCTTAAATAATAGAGGGGGAAAAGATTGGAATAAATCTAAAAACACCGATAATTGACCATGACTATGCAAGTTAGCAGCATTACGCAAAAAAGTATGAATCGATTTGCAAGAAATTTTCGGTAAGGTTGGGAATAGACCAATGAACTAAATGTTAGATTTGGTGGCGATCACCGTATGGATCCATGATTTTAATGATTCTTTATTATGTGCGATAGTGTTGATTGTCACGTTATGCTGTAAAATCCACATTAGCTGCACAAAAAGTTGAAATAAGCTACCTTTGCGAGGGTCTTCGTTTTCCGATTGCTTTCTGTCCTGTAACATTTCTAGATGTTCATCTTTCATTGGTTGGTAAGAAAAATACTGTCAGTAGGAGAAACGTTCTAAGAAGTCGTCTATAGATAAGACATCTCCCAGCTAATGGCACTGTATATGAACCGGAACCATAGCCATTATGCCTTATGGGCAAGACACATTTAGTACTGTAGAACTGTAGAAGTGGAGCATTATTTCTCGATGAAAGCAGGTTGTACTTCCGTCAGCGGGAATATGCGAATAACAGTTAAGTAGGAAAGTAATGAATAGTTAGGAAGAAGATGATAATAGGGAACACGCGAATAGAAGTTAAGTAGTAAAGTAGCGAATAGTTTCGAAGAAGATGAAATTTTGTCAGCAATAAACCATAAAACAGACCCAAACGTTTATTGCACATTCAATCCAATGTCAAGATGAACATTATAACGAATGCAATTGTTTGAAATTTTGTAGAACGCTAATGAATAAATAAATTTTGAGAATTCATTCTGTGTCAATTCATCTGTGTTGTCAAAATGTTTGTCTTGTACTTGTATGTTTTAAATTATCTCCTTGTTTCATAGATGCCATAGCATACTGTTAGAATAAAGCGTGTTATACCCGACCTAAAAAAAGGTTTCCATTTTCACGGCACATGGAAGGCACATGTAATTACCATATTAATGTCTACAACGGTTGCTGTCACCCGATAACTTTGTACCGTATTCATTGAACATTCTTTCGCTCAAATTGAAAAGCGAAGAGAAACCTTGGCACACGGTCCGTTTAATGGTTGATTTAAAACCTAGTCATTACCTGCGCCGCAGGGGAGTCGGGGTGTTCGTCGCATAAGTCAAAGTCACGCCTAATCAGGGGTGTAGCGAAGTAATGCTTAAGACAACAAACATGGTACGAAAGGTGGTCTTTGATAGCGGAGTTTAGTGAACCGTAATATGTTGATAAACAAAGAACGTATGTCAATTCATTTTTCAACATTTTCATATAACTGAAAAGTATCATTTGACCAGCGATAAAAATGGTTCCGTACAACATTAATGCATTTGGTTTTCGCACCCACTATATAAAATAGTTGTGTGCTCATATTATACACGGAATGTAATACATGTATTGCCACTTCACCGTTTAGTGTGTAGTCATCATTTTAATTTCATAAGAACATGTACTATTATATTCACATATTGTGATGTAAAATTTAAATTCTGCATTGTAAACTATTTGAAAGTAAACAAAGGCTTGTTGTTAAAAAAGCTAACGCAGAAACAAAAAAACAAGCCAGTTATGTCAAATGGTGAGCTTCACTAGCTATATTGTAGCTGCTACATAGAGTGGCCGAATACTTTGTACAGTGTGACAGTTTTAGTTTCACCATAATTTTTAATACAGATTGTAGTGTTATATAAATCCGTCAGCTCGCATAAAACATTGGAACCAAATACATGTAACCAGTTAAAATAATAAAGGAATCATTTGATCCTTTAAAGTATGTTGTCGTTCGAAAACAGGAAATGCATGACCCATCGCAGTAAGCCAAAATATTTGTTGGTTTCCGCTTACCTCTCCAAAAAAATCTAGGGGGGGGGGGGGGGGCAAAACATAACTTTTTTTTTTAAACTTTTTTTCTTCGCGGCATATTCACCACACAGTTTTAGGTATATTGGACTGCATGTAAAATGGTTACATGCCTCTCATAAAATAAACTGTCCCTTAGCTATAAATAAGGTCATAAACATTTCCCAATATGTGATCGAAATTAACTTTTACAAAATATAAATTACCGAAAAGCCGCATATAAGCGAAAACTGATTGTTTTCAAAAAAAGTTAACGATCGATAGGCAAAAAAATCTTTTAGGGCCGGCGCAAAAAAAAAGGAGTGTGTGTGTGTGGGGGGGGGGGCGAGTAAGCGGAAACCAACAACTTTTTAACGCTTAATTAATTAAAAAGCGATCTGTTTTATGTCAGCTCTTGTGAAGCTATCAACGTCTGCCTTATTGGAATGTGTGTTAGGATTTTCTACGCCATGTGACAAATGATTTGACCTTAACATAACTATCAAATGACAACGAATGTGAAAAGCCGACTGCATCAGCATAACAGACAATCGTATTTAACAAGGAACGGTTTATTTGCATAATCAGCAATGAATATTTTTTTATCAAAAAGAAAATGTATTGGTGCAATAAAGACACATATACGATGAGATCAAATAGTATACAACGATTGAGGTACATAGTATTCAAATTTACCAATTCAATAAATGATCAATTGCGGAACGCGACAAAAATACGGAACGGATTTAAAGGGGCCATTGCCTTGAAAATTGTCAGTGCAACGCATTTGGGGTTTAATCCGGTCCATATCTTAAATTATATATGCTATAACATTTAATCATGTGTATTAATTAAATGACAAAGTTAATTAAACTTCAAAACAATTATAAAGGTCGCAGTGATGTATTGGATACATGTATGGTGCGATCGGGATATCTTGAGTTCAATCGCTACTCGGGGATCTTTCTCAAAAGACGCCAAATACTGGTTCTCCCCAGGAAACAGACTCGAAATGTCTCAATAATCACATGGCTTTCGACAAAATCACGCTTAAATAAATATGTTTAAACCAAAACTATAATCAAGCTAATACAGCCAAATGGTACTCGCATACCATTGGATTTAATTGCATCATGTACATCTTATATCAGCAAGTTATTCAGGACGGCAACGGTATTCTTTACCCAAAATTGTCGTTGTTGTTTAAGTACTTCAAGTTATAATCTTATATCGCTTAAGTAGTGCACAGCTTTCAAAGCTTTCGTAAGTGTGGGTAAAGACAACGTGACTACATGGTTTGCGTATCATTATGTCTGGATTTAAACTTACGGCTGGGCGGGAACAAAATAGTTTTTACATGACTGTTTGAAATTGTCTGTGACGAAATACACAGGTAAAAGATCAGGATTTAAGTACATGTATCAAACAACTTCGGAAATAAAGTTTTCGCAGTTGTAGTTCTTATTTATTGTATTCTTATAACATACAACGTTTTGATTATGTTAAAATCAGTTAACAAAATAACATTTATAGCTACGGACTTGCGATAGCCGACAATTTAGATTTTATCGATTTTTTAATCGCGTCGCGCCAGCAATTTTGGGCGGAGGGTTATTTTTATCAAATGGGCATTAATTACGAATGAGTACCCAATATTTCACACGGGCTTAAATCTGATTTGTTTGGTATTTGCATTTACGCATTTACAATTAATGATCAGACTGCTTTTCACTGGTCTGTGTAATCGCTCAATGCACTTGTGTCAAGACCGATTCGACGCGTATCCTCTACGATACAACTTACTTAAACTCAACAGCAATTAATCATTCTGTAACAAAAATTGAACTGCATGTTTCGGCGACGTCCAATGCATTGGTTTGGTGAAAGGTTGCACAGGCGGTATTTTTGTGCATTATCGATGGGCTGCAGTTTTCATCGATCAATTCTTTGATGTGTCTCGGATGTTTTTGTTTTTTGTTGTTGTTGTTGTTGTTTTTCAAAAATGTTTCGCAGTGTTTTCGTCGCTATTTAACGGTGTCTCGGTGATATATTGCAGAACAGATTTTAGAAGAATGTATACTTAATATATTTGCGAAACTATATTTCGCCCTTTTATAACTGCACTTGGAAGGAAAAAATAAAATTTGCTAGTGAACCTTTCTGCAGGGATGCCCAAATCTTAAATTGCCTTTCTTGTCCTCTTTTACAAATTTTGTTTGCCACTTGTCCGTAAGTGTAATAATATGATATTAAATTCTCACAATTGCCCACATGTCCGTGAATTCTCTGGGACAAAACTGTCAATACGGGCAATTGATTTCGCTACCCATTACTTAGGACAGATGACAGTGTCGTGTGTGTGTGTGTGTGTGTGATGATGAATTGTTATCGAGTGCACCGGGATTCTCTCTCATATGGCTATCGTCCACAGAAGACTTGTTAGTTGGGTTACTGGTAATAGTGCAAGATACAGGAGAAGCTCCGTTCCAGAAGCGACCCTGAGTCTTTTAGGGTCCGGTGTGAAGCACCTAGTACACTGCATCTCGGTTTAACGTCTCATGCCAAAGACGAGCTAGTAGGTTAGAGTTTTGCGGGAGCTCGAACCTGCGACCCCTGGGTTGTGAAATTAGGTTTTACATTTTAACATACAAACACATGTTTATGTACTTTACTAAGTATTGTTGAATATTGTTTTATGAATAATAAATAATGAGATAATCATTAAATTGACTTTTTAACACTTGTTCAACCCACCGAAACAACTGATATTTATTTTAGTTTAACAAAGACCATACAAATTTGATTCTATGTTTAGCATTCTCCTGATTTTTTGAACCAGGCAAAAAAACACCACAAAAAATGAGTCGATAAAAAACATTTTTCTTTCACAACTTGTTCCTTACAGTGGTACAAGCTAAAGCAAATGTTTACCTGCAAAACTGTTATATATCATCTTCATATTGGGAACCTACATTAACACGGTGTTTTAAATGTGTAAATTGACTAGTTGCACACTGGTTTTACAAATATTGGTAAAAAAACACCTAAAAATATTTTTTTTCTTCAAATGTTTATACCCGTTTTCACATTGTCAATTTTTTTTTTTCGGTCAGGCATCCAACAACCTACCAGTCCGAGGACGCTAAACATAGAATCAAGCTGGTTTGGCCTAATGAACACAATGCATTGAAATGTCAGTAAGATTCATAGGGCAATCAGGGGTAGCACAATCTCCTATTTTCTTACTTGTCGGTTTTTGACAAATGCTGTTTGCCATTTCTTCGTATAAAGAAATAATATGGTCAATTCTCGCAACAGTTCACTTGTTCTGGGCACGCTTGTTGCGAGTTTTTGACACCCTTGGCAATTGAAATACTCACCTTCTATTTCAATGACACAACAATGAAGTTGCTGTTTAATACTGGCACACACTATTTTGTCAAAAACGGCTTATGTACCTGTCAAAACATGCATATTTAAACATTGATAATAACACTCGCAGTGGGCTTTTGGTCATTCGAGTTTTTCATAGATGATTCCAGCTGGGAATGTTTATAACTGAGCGGTTACACACAATACTAACGAGACCTTCCACGCGGGGTATTATCTATTTTGACACCGGTTTATTTATGCTATGTGCCTCAGTTTAATTCAAACGATGCGAGTGTATGGAATGCAATTATCTTACGTACTTTTAAAAAGAATTTTAATCCGTTCAGTTGAAATTGTTATTTTAATTGTTCACATCAGCGTCATATCTATTCTCACAGAGCAACCGCTTCAAAACTTCGACAGGAATTTCGACAGATGGGGCAACGTCCTTCGGTTGTGTGCCGATGACCCAGAAAACTATGCCGTAGAGAGTTACAGTCGGCGTGCACATAGATATTTTCAGAACACTAGCTATCGAATATACGAAACTCTGCTTGTCATAAGTAATATAAGATGGTGTTTTATAATAAGCCATCTGTAATTTAAACAAGAGGGCCACGATGGCCCTAGGTCGCTCACCTGATATCTATACATAAAGTTTCATTAAAATATATCAATACGATCTCAAGTTATTGAGCGAAAACTGTTTTTCTATTTTTAGTAACAGTGACATTGACCCCACCCACCACATACGTGAAGCAAGTGAGGTCTTGATATAAGATATGTGTATTAATTTTCATTAAAATCGCAATGCGTTATCAAGTTATTGAGCGAAAATCGTTTTTCTATTTTCAGAAACGGTGACCTTGACCCCACCCACCCCATATGCAATTCCAAGCAATGTCTCGATATACGGTACTTATGTATTAAATTTCATTAAAATAGCTCAATGCGTTCTCAAGATATTTAGCGGAAACCATTTTTCTATTTGTAATAACGGTGACCTTGACCTTGACCACAGCCACCCGATATGCAATCCAAATTGAGGACTCAATATAATGTATTAATGTATTAAGTTTCATTAAAATATCTCAATGCGTTCTCAAGATATTAAGCGGAAACAGTTTTTCTATCTTTAGTAACAGTGACCTTGACCTTGGCCCCTCCCACCCCATATGCAATCCCATGCGGGGTGTGAATATAAGGTATCTATGTATTAAGTTTTATTATAATATCTCAATTCGTTCTAAAGTTATTGAGCAGAAAGCGTTTTTCTATTTTTAGTAACAGTGACCTTGACCTTGACCCCACCCATCCCATATGCAATCCCAATCGAGATCTCGATATAATGTTTTAACCAAATATGAAACCTCTGGGCCTAGTGGTTTCAGATAAGAATTTTAAAATCATTTTGCCATTTACGTCTATATAAACCACGTGAGCCCCGGGGTGTGGCCAGTTTTGACCCCATGGGCATCTTTTGAACCATGTTTGTAGAGGACTACTATACAACATTACATACCAAATATGAAACCTCCGGGCCTTGCGGTTTCAGGAAAGAAGATTTTTAAAGTCATTTTGCTACTTAAGCCTATATAAACCATGTGGCCCACGAGGTGTGGCCAGTTTTGACCACAGGGGCATCATTTGAACAATCTTTGTAGAGGATCACTACATCATGTTACCTACCAAATATGAAACCTCCGGGACTTGCGGTTTCAGAGGAGAAGATTTTTAAAGTTCTTTTGCTACTTAAGTCTATATAAACCATGTGAGCCACGAGGTGTGGCCAGTTTTGACCCCAGGGGCATCATTTGAACAATCTTTATAGAGGACCACTACACAATGTTACATACCAAATATGAAACCTCCGGGACTTGCGGTTTCAGAGGAGAAGATTTTTAAAGTTCTTTTGCTATTTAAGTCTATATAAACCATGTGAGCCACGAGGTGTGGCCAGTTTTGACCCCAGGGGCATCATTTGAACAATCTTTATAGAGGACCACTACACAATGTTACATACCAAATATGAAACCTCCGGGACTTGCGGTTTCAGAGGAGAAGATTTTTAAAGTCATTTTGCCATTTAAGTCTATATAAACCATGTGACCCTCGGGGTGTCGCCAGTTTTGACCACAGGGGCATCACTTGAACAATCTTTGTAGAGGACCACTATACAATGTTACATACTAAATATGAAACCTCTGGACCTTGCGGTTCCAGAGGAGAAGATTTTTTAAGTAATTTTGCTATTCAAGTCTATATAAACCATGTGACCCTCGGGGTGTGGCCAGTTTTGAACCCAGGGGCATCATTTTAACAATTTGTGTAGAGGACCACTATACAATGTAACATACCCAATATGAAACCTCTAGGAATTGCGGTTCAGGGAAGATTTTAAAAGTCATTTTGCTATTTAAGTCTAAATAAACCATGTGAGCCCCAGGCTGTTACCAGTTTTGACCCCAGGGGCAACATTTGAACAATCTATGTAGAGGACCACTATACAATGTTACATACCAAATATGAAACATCTGGGCCTTGCGGTTTCAGAGGAGAAGATTGTTATAGTCATTTTGCTATTCAAGTCTATAAAACCATGTGACCCCCGGGGTGTGGCCAGTTTTGACCCCAGGGGCATCATTTGAACAACCTTTGTGGAGGACCACTATACAATGTTACATACCAAATATGAAACCTCTGGGCCTTGCGGTTTCAGAGGGGAATATTTTTAAAGTCATTTTGCTATTCAAATCTAGATAAACCATGTGACCCCGGGGTGTGGGCAGTTTTGACCCCAGGGTCATCATTTGAACAATCTTTGTAGAGGACCACTATACAATGTTACATACCAAATATGAAACCTCTGGGCCTTGCGAATTCAGAGAAGAAGATTTTTAAAGTCATTTTGCTATGTAGGGCTATATAAACCATGTGACCTCCGGGGCGTGGCCAGTTTTCACCCCAGGGGCATCATTTGAACAATCTTTGTAGAAGACCACTAGAGGAAGTCACATGTCAAATATGAAAGCTCCAAGCTTTGCGGTTTCAGCGAAGAAAAAGTTTTTTAAGTTTTCAGTTTTTAAATTTATTTTAGCTCTGGTGACCTACATATGCAGCGGAACGATTTGAACAATTTTGAAAGAGGGTCACCCAAGGATCATTCCTGTGAAGTTTGGTGAAAATCTACATAGTGGTTTTGGAGAAAATGTTCTTTGAATGAAAATGTTGACGCACGACGGACGGCGGACAAAATGCGATCCTCAAAGCTCACCATGAGCACTATGTGCTCAGGTGAGCTAAACAAAAAACTGAATTTTCCATGGAGCCTTCCATTGTGACCTAATCGCGAATACATTGTACACAAGTACTTATTGAATAATAATCGGTTATGTAGAAGACATATGAAAGGAAGGGTCACTTTCAAGCACATTCATACAAGGTTTCTACATATGCGGTGTTTTAAGTTCACAATATTCTACTTATAATTACAGCTGGGGTACTTGGGTATCCAGTTATCGGGTCGGGTAACACTATTAACCAGGGTCGGGTAAAATTATTAACCGGGATCGCGTAACACTATCAACCGGGGTCGGGCAACACTATTAAATTGGTCGGGTAACACTTTCAACCGGGCTCGGGTAACACTTTTAACCGGGGTCGGGTAACACTATAAACCGGGGTCGGGTAACACTATAAACCGGGGTCGGGTAACACTATTAACCGGGGTCGGATAACACTATTAACCTTAGCCAGATTACACTATTAACCTTGGTCGAGTAACACTATTAATCTTGGTCAGGTAACACTATTAACCGGGCTCGGGTAATACTATTAACCTTGGTCGGGTAACACTATCAACCGGGGTCAGGTAACGCTATTAACCTTGGTCGGATAACACTATTAACCGCGGTCGAGTAACTCTATTAACCTTGTTCGGGTTACTCTATTAACCGGGGTCAGGTGACGCTATTAACCTTTGTCGGGTAACACTATTAAACGGAGGTCAGGTAACACCATTATCCTTGGTCGAGTATCACTATTACCCGAGGTCGTGTGACATGATTTACCTTGGTCGGGTAACACTATTAACCGGTGTCAGGTAACACTATTAACCTTGGTCAGGTAACACTATTAACCGGTGTCAGGTAACACTATTAACCTTGGTCGGGTAACACTATTAACCTGGGTCAGGTAACGCTATTAACCTTGGTCGAGTAACACTAGTAATCTTGGTCGAGCGACACTTTTAATCTTGGTCGAGTAACACGATTAACCTTGGTCGGGTAACACTATTAATCTGGGTCGGGTAACAGTATTAACCGGGGTCGGGTAACAGTATTAACCGGGGTCGGGTAACACTATTGACCTTTGTCAGGTAACACTATTAACCGGGGTCGGATAACACTATTAATCGGGGTCGGGTATTACTATTAACCGGGGTCAGGTAACACTATTGACTGGGTAGCCAATCATTACCCAGATTCCCGTGCTATGTTATACAGCTACGGTTTATGTAGTTATGACGTCATTATTCATGTAGAAATACGTGTTATATTAAATATACTGGTACATGTACTACAAACGTGTAGTTATGGCTTCTGGTCAGTCAATATGTCAATGATTAAAATGTCACGTACATTTACTTAATGGCACTCCATACAGGTTTAACATTTTCAGGAGTATGTGCTTATAACATATTTGCCGTTGGCCTTTTTCTATAATGATTCGAGCGAAAGCACAATATAAATGTGACGATAATGTGACCGTCGTTCACACTGCACAATAACTACCGTTCAGCTTTCATCCCGATACCACCAGCCCCGTCCCGTTCATCCCCCCACCACCAGCCCCGACCCCCTCACCCCCACCGCTAGTCCTGATGCCCCTAATTTCCCACCACCAGTCCGACCCCCTCATCCCTCACGACCAGCCCCGCCCCCTCATCCCTCACGACCAGCCCCGCCCCCTCATCCCTCACGACCAGCCACGCCCCCTCATCCCTCACGACCAGCCACGCCCCCTCGTCCCCACCATCCCCAGCTCCGACCCTCCTCATCCCCACACGACCAGTCCCGACACCACCCTCATTTACCACCACCAGCCCCAACCTCCCCCCTCATCCCACACCACCAGCCCTGACCCCCCTTAATTGTGGAAACAATACAAATACACGTAATATAAATCCAAAATAAACTATCCCGCAGATCATAACAGGGGAGACGACTCTCAACACTTTGGATTGCAAAATGCGCACTGTGGGATGTCTTTAAGGACAATAACACTTCGGTGTTGTAATGTTAGATACCAGTACATTCCGGATGTCCCTCTGTGGGCGCTCTGTTCAAAAGTAAGTATTGCAGAGTCCAAATATTTCGTTTGTAAAGACATACATGTTTCATGTCATTTAAATGGTTATTTTCCGTGAAAGGTGTGTGTCTGGGCCATATTAATGACGGTTTAACATGTGTGCAATTTTGAATATTCGTTATTATATTAATAAAGCGCATAATATTTATTAGGATGATGGTGCTCCATTTAACGTGTACTGCGTTTACTTGCATAGGTCAGCAGATAGTATTCCTTCATCTTTCAACCGGATGTTTTTGTGAATGTTCATAAGCAAATACAGTTCTTTTATTTTATGCTAAGTGGTTAAATAAAGAAAAATATCAGTGAGATAAATCCTTATATCACTCACTATTCTGGACTATGTTTTAAATGTAAAAAAAAAATAATCCATAGCATAAAATAATAAAAAGAAAATGTGTTTGTTTTTGGTGTGGTAAACGTTATATCATCACTGGAAAGGTAGACAATTTACATAGTTTTACTCGCGCAAGCGCTCTCGCAAATATTAATTGTCTCCCTTTCCAGTGATGATATAACGCGTTATCACACCGAAAACAAGCAAATATCCTCTATTTCTTCGAATTCGGTAAGTATATTCAAAAAAGGTCATATGCGGAAGGAGAAATTGCAAATTCAAGATTTTTACTTCAACAATCAGTATTCCCATTAAAACTAACAAACAAGAAATTATCGTTGACATTTTGATACATCAGGATTTCGTTGTTCTCGAACCCAGTGTCATTTAAGACCACAATCGAATGTACTTCAAAAAGTACGTCTTAGTATTCGCGTTATTCGATATATCTGAAAGCACTGGAATGTTGATGACGACATTTTAAACAGCAGAAATTGTATTTGATATAACCATAATATGAACATTTATGTCATAGTCTCAAAACGAGAAGCACTTCGCATCAAGGGAAAACATAGCAACACAATTATTTATCATAAACATATGAATGAAAGATTAATAATAAAATATTTGCCGATAATGACCATGATAATTATGATAAGGAGGAGGCGGAGAAGGAGGAGGAGGAGATAAAAGTAAAGAAATAGGGTGATATCGTCGTGATTACGATAAAGAGGAGGTCGAGTTCTATTCTGATGACGACAACGATGGTGATGATGACTATGAAGAGGAGGAGGAGGAGGATTGTGATGCTTTTGCTGTTGCTGGTGATGATGATGACGACGACAAGGATGATGATGATGATGATGATTATTATTATTATTATTATAATGATGATGATGATTATTATGGTGATAAAGATAATAATAATGATGATGTTTATGATAATGATGATGATGATCACGGCGACGACGATAATGATGATGATGATGATGATAATGATGATGATAATGATGATGATGATGATGATGTTTTGGAGGAGAAGGAGGAGGAGGAGAAAACGGTAAATGAAGAAGGAAATATCATCATTATTAAGACGAAAAGGAGGACGATGATTTTTGTGAAGACGTCAACGACAAGGATGGTGATGATGATGCCGCTTATAATGATGTTGCTGCTGCTCTGCAGCTTTTGCTGCTGCTGCTGATAATGATGATGATACCCTGATGGTGATTATTATTATCATGATGATAATGCCGGTGATGATGTTAATGATGATGATGATGACGATAATCAGGGGTAGGAGGAGGAGAAGGAAAAGGTGGATGATGACAACGACGATGAGAACAAGGGGGGAATGGAAGAGTAGCGAAGAAAAAGCTTGAATACAATCCCCTGTAATCACCTCTGCTTGCTCTATATAACTTCCTTATAATTATGCATGGACAAAGTTGTTGAAATACATTGATGTTATCCAATACATTGCTACATGATACAATATTTGCATGTGAACAAAATATATTTAAAAAAAACAACATAAAGAACACATATGATAGAATTGTAAAATTGTGCCTACTTCATTATATAATCAACGACCCAAAACCACAACAGTTTACACTTAACATGGATTTCAATTATGGTATTATAATGGAGAACCATTGTGACATTGTCAACAGTTTGCGGGCGATCCAAATTTAGGATATCAGCATTTTGTAAAGTTGCATTTATTTGGATTTTAACACAATGAAATTTCCGATACATTAACATGGTGAGACAGATCTGTAAAAGAGTGTTAAATATGGTGTGAACTATTTTTCTGTTGCGGTGTTTAATAGTTTCGGGGTACAATTGCGTATTAAGTTGTTAGTGCTAGGTCACCTTCTTCTGAACTCTTTGGATCATGTTCATGATGTATAAAATTAAAAGATTGTTGTTTGAACATTTATTTTCAGGGCATTTTCTTTGTTTATTGTCAAATTAAATATATAACTAGACGAATCAATTGTTTTGCTCGCTTGGGTGTCATACAATTATTCTTGGGATTATTCATAAGAACATTTACATCTGTACTATAGGATAATAGAAAATGGGGTTTTATTAATGTGAAGCTTATTCTTTACTACACAGAGAATATGCTTTGAACTTGCAATCACTAAACATGATGGGAATTGCTTCAAATGCTGACGTCTGAAGCGCACGTCAACGCGACCTTACCTCAATTAACCCTTCTCGTTGATGGGTAACGTTTGGGACTTTCGACCCAGAAGTCACAAGTTCCGTCATAATTACTAGTTTAAATATGCTCTTGTGTGATTTAATGTTGATTATTCCGAATATAAATTGTTTGCGATTACGATGTAACAAGATAGACAATATAAAAGTATGTGAACATGTCCACTTAACTTCTCCACGAAGATTGTTCATACAATATATCAGTAAAACATGTCATAAAACGTTCTTTTAGGTTGATGCATTATTAGTGAAGACAATGTTTTCATCCAGGTCCATGGACATCAAAACCATCTTGATTTCCTTTTCGTTTAATGGAATTGAAGCTAATGTATAAGAATACGTTATTGTCAATCGTGACGTTTACGTCAAGTTAGGTTTTACACCCACGTGGCTTCCGTTTGTGGAGGGATAACATTGTAGTAACAATAATTACAACAATTATCCGTACATGCACAATAGCCCATGTATTAAATTATATAACTGAGGCGTGTCGTGGGAAATCCGGGCTTAATGCATATGCGTAAAGTGTCGTCACGGACTAGCCTGTGCAGTCCGTTTTTTATGGTATTTTCTGTTTCTCTCTTCTGTTAGTCTCTTCTTAACATAAATCCACTGCAGGCGCAAAGTGTCGTCCCGGATTAGCCTCTGCGGACTGCACAGGCTAATCCAGGACGACACTTTACGCAGTTGCATTCAAGTCGGGTTTCCTACGACACGCCTCATATTATTTATTTATATAATACATGAACACATTTTGGAAAGAACAAAACGAGTACTTACCAAATATAAACCATGTATAGATACGATTCTGACGGGATGAATATTGCTGTAACTTATGTCCTACTCGTCGTCGTTGACGTCAACGTTTTGTTTATGACGTATGTAATCCAATATTTGGTAAACAGTTGCACATTCGTAACAATGTTTTATTTAGCACTATGTCTGTCACGTGAGCATATCGTCTCTAACCTTACTTTACTTTATGTTTTTACTTATACAGGTTTTTGCATCAACAGTTGCTTACATTGCAATCAATCCCCCAAAACGGCGACAATGTATAACATCAAAGAGTATAAATGAACACTTTCGAATACTAGTATTTCTTTATAACTTGAATGTATGCATCATCGCAAGAACACATTTATAGACTTTTTACATCACGAAACATTTGCATTGAAAGTATAGAAAACGAAAAATAAAACGGAAACTATTTGTACATACGTGTACTTATCACAATCGTTCTATTGCACACTTATAAAATTCTGGTACGATTCAGGGTTATTAGTTTACTTTTCAAATTAGCGTATGCTTACTTCCAAAAAGCATGTGTTAAGGTATAATCCTGCACTGTTTCTTTCATATTTCGATTCTCCCTAAAGTGTACGATTCCTATACAGTTTCACATATAAGCGTATAAAATACTACAAACTACGGTGAAATAAGAAAATGCATGCAGTACCAAAAAGCAGCACAGTGCATAGTAATAATAATTTATTAAACATCCGATGTTTGTCGATAAAAGCATCACTTTCAGATAAGGTTTTTCCCATTTTAACACTCATATGAAAGCGTTTGTGGCCACAGCATAAATCATGCCTGGACCTTAAATTGCTACTGTTGACAAAAATGGTGTAGAATTGACAGCGTGATAAATTGAGTCTGACGGCTAACGTAACGTCTGCAAAACGACGTTACTATTATCAATTAACGCGCGTTTTGAGACAGAATGGTGACAAAGTATTTGTCACTGTTCACTGGCCATTGAAGTCCCGATATTTATTGCTGATCGCTATTGTATGAAAGATCGGCGTTTTCATTTTAATTACTACCTACACGTGATTCAAAAAATTGCAAACGTCATGTACATATCTTTAGTGATAGAAATTCGGAAAAAATCTGTTAGAAAATGTCAAATTTTACATTTATTCTAATAACTAACACTTACCGGTATGCAAGAATTAGATAAGTGAAAATATTAAAAAAAACTTAGTAGTAAAAGTAGTATAAAATAACAAAAATTGATTAAACGTACTTGTGTAATCAATCATTTTGTACATGGTTATAGCTTAAGTTGCTGTTAAAGGTTTGAGTATTTGAACCCTTATATGTTACAAACATATTGTTTTGTTCCGCCTATCCATCTTATTTTATGGGCCAATATTGTTTTGCGAAACACGTATTAAAGTATGTTCTAACGTACCGTATATTTCTATACTTAATGCGTTTACAGACCATATACTCTAATAGGTACTTTCTCTGCCATAATTATATCCATATACCTTTTTGTACTATATTTAATACCTTTTATTTCTTTACTTTATTTTCAGTTACAGTACAATCCTCTACAGTATATTTATATGCCATAATTATTTTCATATACGCGTAAATTCCTGTATATATTCTAATAGACAAAGAGAAACTGGACACGTTTTCATTTCGTATTTTATATGTTGTTAGATTTAAATATGGATGAATTTGGTTTGGATGACATTATTGTTTTAATTATTTATCAATTATTTGGATATTACAATTATTCATTAGGTCAATTTATATCTTAAGTTTTAAAACTAAATTCATCCATATTTAATTCTAAAACCATGGATAAAATACGAAATGAAAACATTTCCAGTTTCCTTTTCTGTGTAGCTGGTTAACCCAACTTTTGACCTTTCTCAACATCCAATCAAATGTTGTGAAAATGTCCCACCAGTAGTCCCGAATGAATAAATCCTAACATTGCATCGGCTAGTAAAAAGAAATCCCCACCACGGCCTATAAAAAATTGGCTCTATTTCTTTTCTGAGGTAAATTGAAACAAGACTTTTCTTTAAGAAAGACAATCGGCGTTGAAATTAATATTGAGATGTCATTTAAAAATAACCTAAACAGACGGCCAAAATGATCGGTTACGTGACTTCTCAGACCCCAGATATTTTTATCCCCACCAATATTAGGAGACTTATTGGACCCCAGATTTTTCGGACACTATAAGAAAACTTCTCAGACGCAAAAGTTAATTTGAGATAAATGTATTAATTAAAAAATTTAATAAAATTATTATTAATATCTATGCTGTGAATAAACCAATCATACAGCTCTATGTTTCCACCAGTGATATATGAATAACCAAAATAATTTAGGTTAACATAATTGTTATCTGAATTTGTCAAATCGATTTAACAAATTCACAATGTAAGAAAATAATTTCGGGAATGAATTAAAATTATTATGTATCAGACGAATCTATATAGTTATTTATAGTACCGGTAATACACCATTCATGTTAGTTATCTAATATAATAACGATTTGAAGTCAAATAAGCATTTATGCTGTGTATCCCAATAAAAAGCAATAGTCAGGGAAAACATTCAGCGATTTTTGAAATGTTAAGACTTTATTTTTGATAACGCAAACCTAAAAATTCATTAGACTATGACGATTTAAAATTATATCAGTAGAAATATGATATTTCAAGGGTTCCTGTATAACTAGTACTGCAAATTGTGTATTCATGCTACGCGAATAACAAGTTGACGTATTCCGAATCTTCTTTCATAACATTTTATCTATTGAAAACGTAGCATCTTTTTACAGATTAAAAAATGTCTACTGGAGAAGTTGATAGAAAAATGCAATTATAAATAATCGTTAAATAATCGTAACCACATTTTTAATTCAAATTAACAGTACAGTAAGTTATAAATATAAATTTCCCATTTATTTAAATTTTTAGGTTTATGATTCTCTGAACGCTATTATTGATGCATGTACGAGTATATTAACACAGCTATACACTGTTTCTAGCTACGCGCGCTATTTTTAGACTGACACTACTGTTTCTGGAATGTGAAGAACTCGTTAGAATCAATGGGCTACGTGGAACGCCAACTCTGTGAATGAGATTTTTGAATGGGAACATTGCATAATTGCTATTTATAGAGCGTAGCGCTTATATAAATGTAGGCTAAACAAAATAGTTATTTCGTTACGTGAATGAATATATCATTCTGTTTATGGCATACAATGAGAAAATACGTTTCATAATTAGCCTCAGTTCTAGAGTATATGTCGAGGATATGTTTATAACTTCATTTTAACCGCTTATGTAAACAATTATGTACATTTTTAATCCCCAAAAGTATGCAACAGTTATTGGTATACGTTAAACTATTGTTTGAAGTTTGCATTCCCTAAAATTAAAAAATTTGCCCAATTCTATTGGCATTCAATTTTCCCGCTGCATAACTATCGCAAGAAATATAGGTCAAAAGTGATCTTAGACAGCTACGCCGACAAAAAGATACAATGCGGAAAAATCCAGACATACCTCTTTACTTTGTTTACGTTTTTAACTAATTTCCAGTTCTGAGCTCTCTACTCAGAAACTGCATTGGCTCAATTTTCATTTTCAATTTACATGCAAGTGTTTACAGGCCGTGTAATATGACTTTGGGAAAAGCCGCATATTCGTAGGCAACATTACATAGAATACACTCAATTACTAATCTGCGCCTATTAATAGTATACACGTCAGCAACGCTGATTCGTTCTAACAAGCATCCAGAGATCTATACACAATAAGATTAATAATGAATGGATAATTACTTATATTTATAAACTTACCATGCATGTTTATTTGAATAATGATTGGTAGATCTATTTATTAAGACTTATTTACGATTGCATTTTCTCTTATCTTTTACTGTAGTGGCTATTCAATGTACATGAATAAATAGATTTTGCATCTTCCTATGAATAGACACTGGCGGAAGCTTTGGACATAAGTAGGTTTATTTCATTTAAATTTGTTTGTTTTTACTTTACGTGCGTTTTATGAATACATTAAAACTATAATAGTCATACACAAAAGCGCTCGAGACGTATTTTCCCAAAGGAATATAAATCTAATTCGCCAATATTAAATATAACTTTACGTTTTTGTTATCGCAAAATAAAGTCAAATCATCATATTTAATTGCGATGAATGCTCCCAGACGTGTTTTTTTATTTGGCACACATAGTATAAATGCATAAACCATAATAAATATGAGAAACGCTCATTTTCATTCTCGTCATTATTTTCTTGGAAACAATGTAACTTTTATTAAATTTTGATTTGGCTGACAAATACTGCTTACATTATTTAGATTTAAACAAGAAATGTCTTTAAAAAAGACAATCGGCGTTGAAATTAATATTGAGATGTCATTTAAAAATTACCTAAACAGACGGCCAAGATGATCGATTACGTGACTTCTCAGACCCCAGATTTTTTGGTCCCCACCAATATTATTAGACCCCAGATTTTTCGAACACTATAAGAAAACTTCTCGGACCCAAAAGTTAATTTGAGATAAATTTATTAATTTAAAAATTAAATAAAATTATAATTAATATCTATGCTGTGAATACACCATGTTTCCACCAGTGATATATGAATAACCAAAATAATTTAGGTTAACATAAGTCTTATCTGAATTTGTCAAGCCAATTTAACAAATTAACAATGTAAGAAAATAATTTCGGGACTGAATTAAAATTATCATGTATCAGACGAGTCTATAAAGTTATTTATAGTACCGGTAATATACCAGTATTGCAAATTGTGTTTTCATGCTACGCGAATAACAATTCGACGTATTCCGATTCTTTTTTCATAACATTTTATCTATAGAAAATGTAGCATCTTGTTATAGATTTAATAACATCTACTGGAGGAGTTGATAGAAAGATGCAATTATAAATAATCGTTAATAAATCGTAACCACAATTTTAATTCAAATTAACAGTACGTTTATAAATATAAATTCCCCATTTATTGAAATGTTTAGGTTTATGATTCTCTGAACGCTATTATTGATGCACGTACGAGTATATTAACACAGCTATACAACTGTTGCTAGCTACGCGCGCTATTTTTAGAATGACACTACTGTTTACTATGTAATGAAGTCGCTAGAATCAATGGGCTACATGGAACGGCTACACTGTGAATGAGATTTAGGAATGGGAACATTGCACAATTGCTATTTATAGAGCGTAACGCTTATATAAATGTAGGCTAAACAAAATAGTTATTTCGTTACGTGAATGAATATAGCATTCTGTTTATGGCATACAATGAGAAAATACGTTTCATAATTAGTCTCAGTTCTAGAGTATATGTTGAAGATATGCTTATAACTTCATTTTAACCGCTTATGTAAACAATTATGTAAATTTTTTATCCCCAAATATGCAACAGTTATTGGTATACGTTAAACCATTGTTTGAAGTTTGCATTCCCTAGAATGAGAAAATTTGCCCAATTCTATTGGCATTCAATTTTCCCGCGGCATAATTATCGCAAGAACATCTGGGTCAAAAGTGATCCTAGACAGCAACGCCGAAAAATCACGGATGAAAAATATGAGACGGTAAGATCAGTTAATTGTACGGACATAACATAATTAAGATATCTTAAACATATGGAGTTTTCATAGTTTCCCGGCGCCTTATGATGCTCTGCATAGTTGTTTACCAAATGTTTCGAAGAAAAATTATTGGTTATTATATTGGAATATGTTTTTGCGCGGGTGGCCGGGATGCCGGCGTCAACTTTTCGTTTCCGCTCTCTAACTCGAGAACGCATTGAGCTATTGTAATGAAACTTCATACATAGATACCTTATATCGAGACCTCGCTTGGGATTGCCTATGGGGTGGGTGGGGTCAAGGTCATGGTCACTGTTACTTAAAATAGCAAAACGGTTTCTGCTCAATAACTTGAGAACGCATTGAGATATTTTAATGAAACTTCATACATAGATACCTTATATTGAGATTTTATATTGGGATTGCATATGGAGTACGTGGGGTCAATATCACTGTTACTAAAAATAGAAAACGGTTTCCGCTAAATAACTTGAAAACGCATTGAGCTATTGTGATGAAACTTCATGCTTAGATACCTTATATTGTGATGAAACTTCATGCTTAGATACCTTATATTGAGACCTCGCTTGTGATTGCATATGGGGTGAGTTGGGTCAAGGTCAAGGTCACTGTTACTAAAAATAGTAAAACGGTTTCCCCTCAATAACTGGAAAACGCATAGAGATATTGTAATGAAACTTCATACACGGATACCTTATAGTGAGACCTCGCTTGGGATTGCATTTAGGGTCGGTGGGGGTCAAGGTCACTTTTACTAAAAGTAGAAGAATGGTTTCCGCTCAATAACTTGAGAATGCATGGATATATTTTAATGAAACTTCATACATTGAATTTGATACCCTATATGGAGTCCTCGATTGGGATAGGATATGGGGTGGGTGGGGTCAAGGTCATTGTCACCATTACTAAAAATAGAAACACGGTTTCCCCTCAATAACTTGAGAACGAATTGAGATATTTTAATGAAACTTCATATGTTGATACCTCATATTGAGACATCGCATGGGATTGCATATAGGGTGGGTGTAGTCAAGGTCACCATTACCAAAAATAGACAGATTTCGCTCAATATTTAGAGAATGAATTGAGATATTGTAATGAAACTTTATATGTAGATACCTTATATCTACACCTCGCTTGCGATTGCATATGGGTTGGGTGGGGGTCAAGGTAACCATTACTTTAAATTTAAAAAAATGGTTTCCACTAACTTGAGAACAAATTTTGATATTTAAATGAAACTTCAAATGTAGGTACCTTATATTGAGACCTTGCATTGGATTGCAAGGTCAAGGTCACAATTTCTTAATCATAGCTGTATTACCTTCAGCTTGCACCCAGAACTTTCGTTCATTATTGTGCTGACTTTTATGCATTTCGAAAATTTTGGTTTTCGTGAAATTTCCATGTTTCTTGTTGTTTTTTGTGTGTGAAATACTGATGTTTCTACCAGATTCTCGTTTAGAAGCAATACAATGTACAAAATCATTGTTTTTATAAAGACTATGCATACGTGCATTGTAAACTAAAATAATTTAATCATGGAAATCGCTTGAAATATATATATTTCGTTGTAATAGTAAAATGCTTAGTTTTACTTTGTATAGGTAAGCATACTGACGTTGATGAGCAGATGAGTCTGACTTATTTGGGTTTAAAAGCAGAATCGATTTAAAACATAGGGCAGTTAAAATAATGATATTGTTTTTATTTATTTCAAATATAGAAACATTTCATACTACTTTTTAGGAGATAGCCACATAAAAATATCAGTTCGCTATTTGATGATGAAAATTTACTTATTTATTTTATGTTAATAATATCGAAATATAATATTAAATGCGTATAGAATAACGATCTATGAAGAAATGAGACTGTTCGTGTATAAACCTAATGAACATATGCATCAGTTTAAATATTCATGTTGGATATTCAATTTACATTATTTACACACATTTACAACATACGCCGAATATATTTTTTAAAGATATGTCTTGTTTCTACAAGTATAGTTTACGGTAGAGATCTAGACCATGTATTCCTATACCGGTACAAAAGCCTTGACGTAAACCCTCATGTACAAGGACATTTTAATTTAAAATGCAGAGTCTGCAAAATGTGTTCGTTACACACTGACTGCCCTTTATATTTTACTAATCTTCTCGTTTTCTCTGTTATTGTTTGACTTCTTTCTTCTAGTTTTTTATCATCGTCCTACTTCTATGTTAACAGCACCAGATATCTGTACATTTACAACCTTTGAAATTTTATGGTTTCTCTCGGCCTACATTCGACGAAATAAAAAACGAAATCTTACGTCTTGGGGACGTCTATTGATGCAAGTTAGATCTATTCAATTTGCCGATTTATGTTTTCAGCCGGATAAGAAAAATCTGAGGAGAAAATTACTGACCTTACAAATTTCATTTTTGCACCCAACTTGTTAAATATCGCAGGAGTTATCAAGAACCACTATCACGCGCTTACTAATTGGTGCGATGCTGGCGACAACACAATATTATCACATGCCTTGGCTTTTTCTTATCACGATTTAAGACTCGTAAAACACTCTTTATTGTATTTTAGTGATAAGAGGTTTTACTGATTGAACGCTTTTTCAATAATGCCGAAATAAATTGCATTCCAATTTTGTATAGCTGTATTCGAACTTGTCACAAAAAATATATGTGTTGATTTTATAATCGCATTTTAATACGAGTAGGTCGGTGCATTTTGCTTTAAGCTTAGTTGTTTAAATAGGACCCGATTATATTCACAAGTACCTCACAATTATCGCACAGTACATACAACAATTTAAGGGCGGTGCTAGAAGATTTCGAACGGATGATTTTGTAGGGTGGCAGACTACTAGTATGTGAAATCTTAGAATGGACTGTTCGACACGGTGTTGCGTTTCATATAGCATACTATAAAATGACTAAAAATGATAAAATATGAATAGGTTCCTAAACGCATTCCATTCACTGTAATGCTGCAATGTATTCACTGTTTTAAGGATAATGAGCACAAAATGTGTTTGACACTAAAGTCTTGTTAAAATGTTGTAATTCACCCACATTCGTTTGTCAGACTGTGCGACTGTCTGATATGTTTCGTATCGTCTGAGAGGTCTTCAAGATTCATTAATTAGGGGGTTTGAACACTCAAAATATGAATGAGACCATCTAGCTTTAGAAATAGCATTGAAAAGTTTATTTTTTATGAAGACTTGTGGTTTCTTCTATATCCGTATAGACCGTATACCTTTACCTGTCTGGTATATGTACAATTTTCATGTACACAATAGTATATAACGACACACAAACTGTTATATATGAACCATTTTTATTACTTTATGTACCCTATTTTATGCGTATTATGTAATGATCGCTCTTTATTATGTTATGTTCATGTCAAGATGGTACATATTTTAATAATACAGACTGTAATAATGTATAAACATACGACCGTGTCGGCGTTCCATAGTTATAAATACGAAATGTGCACTTGCCATGTCTCAGAGTTATATAACAGTGATATGAGAAATCTGACGAATAGTTAGATGCAATGACCTGAAAAAGGTTTAATTATTACGCCCTTGGGTAATGTACTTACGAACATTTCATTTTAATCTTCACTTGTGAAAAATTGCCCTCAGTTTAGTGCATTGGCATTTTCATTGACACTTAGTTAAATTCTTTTTTATGCGCCCATGGTTTTGAACATTAAATTTATGCGACTATTACACGCGGATGTTTTGCAACTGTGTGATACTCCTAAAAGAAAGTTGTGATTCCGGAGGATTTGAAGACAAATGAACGGTTGTCGATAACCGGGATTCATCCAGACATTTTGTTAATCACAATATACACAAAGAACAACGTTTGGCTGGATTCATCTAGATGGACATTTAATCACAAGACACCATAAGAACAAAATCAACTGGATTCATCTAGATAGACATTTAATCACAAGACACCATAAGAACGAAATCAACTGGTTTCATCTAGATAGACATTTAATCACAAGACACCATAAGAACAAAATCAACTGGATTCATCTTAACATTTAACCACAAGATACCAGATTAACACAATTTGGCTGGATTCATCTAAAAACTTTATCACACGATATCAGAAATTTTTTTACTCAATTCATCTAGACATTTTATTACATGATATCAGAAGAATAACACAGGCTGGTATCATCTAGACATTTTATCACATGATATCAAAAGAATAACATTGGCTGGTATCATCTAGACATTTTATGACAAGATATCAGAAGGACAAATTGCTGGATTCATCTAGACATTTTAATCACAAGATTTCAGAAGACAAACATTGATCTAATTAATCTAGACATTTCATAACAAGACATCACAATAACAATATTGGCCGGATAAGGTTTGACCCTTTGCCACCCACATAATATCAGAAGAACCACACTGGATAGATGCATGTTAACAATTTACCACATCATAGCATAAGATCAACATAGGCATTTTAGTGTGATTTTACAAATAATATCAGACGAACGACATTGGCCCGATTCATTCAGACATTTTATCACATGATATCAGTATAACTGTAAACATTGGTCGGATATAATTTGACCCTTTACCAAGCACATGAGATCAGAAGAACCAAATTGTATAGGTACCTGTTAACAATTTACCACAACATATCATAAGATCAGCAGTGGCTGAAATCAGGTAGACATATTTTTAACAAATAATATCAGAAGAACAACATTGCCTGGATCCATCAATACACACTTCTACATGGTAATCAGAATAACATTTTCTGGATTCATCCAGTCGTTTTACCACATGATAATCAGGAAACCCGTCAGCGACATTCATTCAGACACTTAACCCCAATATAATTATATTTTGAATAATTTGGCTAGTTTCGTCCAAACATTTTGCCACGTTATATCAGAGGAACAACATCGTAATGCACTTACATGTAGACACTTTATCACATGTGTTATCAACATTGTGCCTCAGAACAAACAATCCGGCTGAAACGTTGTAAAATATATCATTAGCATAAGCTTTTGTCACAATTCACGGCATATAATGGATATTTCTTGACTAGTAGACTTATTTCATCCATTGACATTAAACGAGTGTACAGATGAATAGGCTAATGGTTTAAGAATTGACTAGTATTTTTCTGCATTTCATCGGTGTATGCATAAACGCCGTCGGCAAAATTTATATAATGCAACTTATGACAATTAAACCACCATACCAAATATTAATTATGCAACTAATGCAATTAAGTACAAACATATCCCTGTAGAAAGATCGTGCACTTAAGTAAGATTGGCAACTAATGACAACTCAAATACGATACCGTCGAAGAGCACAGTACGTTTCATAGACTTACGCTGTATCATTTAGAAAACTGACAGAACATAGTGACACAAACAGAACGTGTCGCTAAGGCCATAACGCAACGATTGAATGAAAGCTCCTTACAATGAAAGACAATTTTACTAAATACCCTTTTTTACACAAAATATACAAAAAATCCACATTAGTATTCTATACCATCATATGAGTCTTAATTCAAAAGCACCTGAAAGTTTCGTAATAATGCCCTCGGTGTCAAGTATCATTTTAATGGGGAATATTGGTATTTCCTCTGTATTAAACAGATGGTGAACGTCAACGCCTTACCCAATTAGCATTGCATACTTTATAGGAATAGTTTATATTATAGAGAGAGTCGCTCCATGGATTTTATTATATTAAATGGTGATAAATTATAAGGAAATACTGTGTAATCAATACATGTACATTGATTTGACGATTTCATATTGAGGATAATATCGAGGGTTGAGAACGAGAAGGCACCAACTGTCAATGAAATCAATAGAAGATGATACCTTTTGGTTTTCAACCCTTCTTTGTCCATATGTAGACATGACGACTTATGGAGGTCAACCACTGACTTGTGTACGTTCGCGAAAGATCTTCTGGGTAATTTAACTAACGTACGACTTTCAACTCGGTTTCAAACATTTTTGTACTTGTTAGTGATGGTCCCTTTAATATAGCCTCATGCAAAGCAAATTTGATAGGAAAAAATAAACAAATAAACACATAAGCGCCTGCGTGACTCTGAGGCACTTCGTGTCATAATCCGGAATATTTTCACCAGATGTTCACTAGATCAGCATCCGAGACGGGTTGATATGCACGTGTTGGAAAAATTATGATACGCTTAAAAATGCCCACTTTAGCGCACTTTCCTGTTAACGCCAAATTATGAACTTAGTGTTGAACCCTTTGGTGTGGATTGGTTAGTTAAAGGTGTGTTCTAAAGATATCTGGTTGCTTTCAAAATATTGTAATTCGTTGACATGTGTATTGTTTTATTTGCTTCCGTTAATTGTGTGACTCGCTAATGAGGTGGACCTACGTCCACCCTGGTAGGTCCACTCTGCCTTTGTCTTTAAAAAAGTACCAGTAGGTACCGGTAAGTTGATCAAAATGCGACGAAGGGGTGTTACATGTAAAGGTGTAGGATTAACGGTCTGATATCGAAATGACTATATTTTAGGAGTAATCTGGTAATTGTGATCTGTTTTTAATAGTTTTTTTATTAATTATATTATAATGGTTCAATTGTATGAGTGGTATCGTTCTTTTGGGGTTTTATGTGTGATGTTGTATTGATGATGTTTTAGGAGTGATGTCATATTGATGATGTTTATGGAGTTGTGACCTATTGATGATGTTTAAGAAATGATGTCTTTTTAGTGATGTTTTTGGGTGTGATATCGTAATGATGACATTTTATGAGTAATGTAGTAATGAGGATGATTTCGGAGTGATGTCGTATTTAGTATGTTTTAGAAGTGATGTCGTATTGATGATGTTTAGGAGTGATGTCGTATTGATGATGTTTAGGAGTGATGTAGCGTTATTATTATGGTTTATGCCTTATATCGTTATGGTGATGTTTTAGGTGTGATGTCATGTTGACGATGTTTGTGGACTGATGTCCTATTAAGGATATTTAAGGCGTTATGACGTTTTAGTGTTGTTTTCATGTGTAATATCGTAAGGGTGACATTTTATGAGTGTTGAAGTATTGATGATGTTTTATGAGTGATGTCCTATTGATAATGTTTCCGAAGTGATATCTTACTATGGTGATGTTTACGACGTGATGTCGTATTGATGCTGTTTTAGGAGAGATGCCTGATTGATTATGTTTAAGAAGTGATGTAGCCTGATAATGTTTTAGGAGTTATGTCGCTTTGGTGATGTTTAAGGAGTATCGGCTTATTATAATGTTTTAGGAGTGATTCCCCACTAGTTATGTTTTAGAAGTGATGTCTGTTTAATGATACTTTAATAGTTATAATTTATTATTTATGTTTTTGGAATGATTTCGTAGTAATAATTTTATTTTAAAGTGATATTTCAAGAAACGTTGTTAAAACTTTTTTTAATATTAAAACTAATGTATCCTTTACGTTTATAATATGGCCATCACTGCCTTTAAATCACAAAAATTTTATGTGTGAAAATGTCCCACTTTTTTGTGGCATGTACTGTTTTATAAGTTCATTCAGTTAGCAGCTGGAGTTGACATCGACGCAAGTTTTCAATGGCGAAGAATATGTAATGAGGGAATGCGAATGATTTAATGTGACATGCAAACAAACTGCTGGCTTTACGTTTTTCATAACAACATGTCAAGGAGCGTCAAACGTAACGTAATGTAATTTTCCACCGGATTACGGTGATACGTTTATGGTTAACTGAAAAACAATTACGAAAGAGTCGTAAATCATAACTGACAATGCCCTAAACATAATTTAAGCCTTTTAGGGAAAAAACTGATTCTCATCAAAACACAAAAGACGCCTTTGATAGTGTGAACAATGAATTTATTTACTGATATGTCATTTTAGCGTTACATTGGAATGTTTTACGAGCCATTTTGCGGACGCCATTTTATTCGATCAATCCTGTGTATAAATATTATGATTTTATTGAGGTTAGACACCAGTAAATCAAAGCCTGGTATAAACTCAGTGAAAACAATTGTATGAAAAACATAAATTGTATACACAATATAAAGACACGTTTTACAGGAAATCCTGCTTATATTGTGCACATAGATTTTGCTACATCGATGGTACATGTGTATATTTGTATATGACCATTAACGCCATATAATGCCTGTTGATTCTCGTTAAACAAGTTAAATGCAAAGAAAACTTGGACCTTTTTAATCTCAGACTATACGGCTTTTATTCAGGGATAGTTAATACAATTCACCGAATTTCGCGATGACTGACATATCTGACACGCAATAAAGTCTCATCATGCACATGATGCGCGCACTGGTATTATGCACACCGGTGTACAAACGGGTGGGCCAACGTTATGACTGATTTATCGATTTGCTGATTGATTGACATAAACACCGATTATCGAGCCGAGACAGAGTAAGATAGATGTTATCAGACGACTTTTAACTGTCGGCAGGCGAACCATGTTTTCTGTGTTACGTGGTGTATTCGTACTGATTTCGACCCCTCGGAATTCAGAAGTTATGTAAAAATAGTAAAACGCGAACGTAACTCGCCTGGTCAAATCAAATATAGAACAAAACAATAAAAGTATTTCGATATAAATCAACATATTTGAACGGCTCATAGCATATTTAAAAGACTCATAGCATATTTGAACGGCTCATAGCATATTTGAACTCTTTGTTAAAGTTTTGAGCAACTGAACCTTGATATGTTACAAAAATTTCATTCCGCATATCTTATTTAATAGGCCAATATTGTTGCACTATTTATTATACCGTATATTTCTATACCGTGTATATTTCTATAGTATACACCCCTATACGTGTTACATACCTAAACCATATATTCCTATTCCGTATATTTTCTGTACCAATATTATTATACAGTTCATATCGGTACATTATATTTATATGCTGTATTATCCTATATCTCATATTTCTGTACCATAATTATATTCCTAGACCTGTACATTTCTATAGAGTATACAGCAGTACTAGACACCATGTATTCGTATAACGTACATGTATTCAAATAAGGAACATTATTTACGTATTGTCATAGCGTTAACCGAAATGTACGTGCTCATTTTAATTTGAAATGCTGAGTCTGCAAAATCTGTTCGTTACACACAAACCGCACTTTTCGTTTTCTCTGTATTTGTTTGACTTCTTTCTTCTAGTTGTTATCATCGTCCTAATTCTGTGCTAACAGCAATAGATATCAGGACATTTGTATCACCTTTGAAAATTTATGTTTTCGACGAAACAAAAAAACATTCGTACGTCTATACGACGTTTATTGAAGCAAGTGAGATCTATTCAATTTGCCGTCTAAGGTTTTCAGCCCGATTGAAATAATCTGAGGGGAAAATTACTGGTCTTATCAATTTCAATTTTGCACCCAATTTGTTAAATATCACAGGAGTTATCAGGAACCACTATCACGCGTTTACTAATTGGTGCGACGTTGGCGACAACACAATATTATCACATGCCTTAGCTCGTTCTTATCACGATTTAAGACTTGTAAAACACACTTTAGCGAGTATTTTAGTGATAAGAGGTTTTACTTACTGGACGCTTTTTCAATAATGCCGAAATAAATTGCATTCCAATTTTGTATAGCTGTATTCGAACTAGTCACAAAATATATGTGTTGATTTTACAATCGCATTTTAATACGAGTAGGTCGGTGCATTTTGCTTTAAGCTTAGTTGTTTAAATAGGACCCGATTATATTCGCAAGTACCTAACAATCATCGCACCGTACTTACGCTATCTCAAAGGCGGTGCTAGAAAATTTCAATAGGATACCGTTTCAAGGGTGTGATTAGTGTGAGAACCCCAAC
Source organism: Congeria kusceri (assembly GCA_027627225.1). Lineage (NCBI taxonomy): Eukaryota > Metazoa > Mollusca > Bivalvia > Myida > Dreissenidae > Congeria > Congeria kusceri. The sequence goes on along the minus strand of CM051032.1, from coordinate 51,198,788 downwards.
CATGCATTGTCTGACACGGTGCTACGTATTGCATACCATACTTGTACAATATGAAACAATAATGCTCAAATATGAATATGTCCCTAGATGGAGTTCACTGCAATAAAGATAATGCAAATAAATGTGTTTGATACTTGTTACAATGTTGACAATCACCCACATTTGTTGTCAGAAGTGTCTAAATAACTGGCAGATTTCGCATCGTCTGATATGTCTTCAAGATTCATATTAATTAGCTTTTGGACAAACAAAATAAGAATGAGACTATCTAGCTTCAATTGTCAGCAGTTAGAAATAGCGTTAAAAAGTTTCTTTTTTATGAAGACTTGTGCTTTATTCGTTTTCCGTATAGAGCGTAACTGTACCTGTCCGGTACATGCACAATTGTCAATGAACACAATAATAGTATATAACGTCACACAAACTGTTATATAGGAACCAGCGGCACTGTCAAATGTACATTTTATTACATTATGTATCACATTTATTTTGCTGTATTTTGTCTGTATTGTGTAATGGCCGCATTGTATTATATTATGTTCATGTAAAGATGGTACATATTTTATTAATACAGACTGTATGTCTATAAACATACGACAGAGTCGGCGTTCCATAGCTGTAAATGCGGAATGTGCACTTGCCGTGTCCCAGAGTAAAATAACAAGGATATGAGAAATCTGACGAATAGTTAGATGCAATGACCTGAAAGGGTTTAATTATTACGCCCTTGGGTAATGCACTTACAAACATTTTAATCCTCACTTGTGATTTGCTCTATGGTTAGTGCATGGGCATTTTCATAGAAACTTAGTCAATTTGTTTTTAAGCGCCAATGGTATTTAACATTAAAATTATGCGACTATTAAACACGGATGTTTTGCGACTGCGTTATCCTCCGAAAAGAAAGATGTAACTTGGGAGAATTTGAAGACAAATGAACGGTTTTCGATATCCGAGATTTATCCAGACATTTTTTTATCACAAGATACCAGAATAACAATATTTGCTGGATTCATCTAGACATTTAATCACAAGATACTAGAATAACAAAACTGGCTTGATTCATCTAGATATAGTTTTTAAATACAACATATCAGAATAACAAAACTGGCTTGATTCATCTAGATATAGTTTTTAAATACAACATATCAGAATAACAAAATTGGCTGGATTCATCTAGATGTTTAATCACAAGATACCAAAAGAAACAATATTTGACTGGACTCACCTAGACATGAAGCACAAGATATCAGAAAAACAGCATTTGGCTGGATTTATCTAAATAGTTTTTGAACACAAGATATCAGAAGAACAATATCAGGTGGTATCATCTAGACATTTAATCACAAGATTCCAGAATAACAACATTTGCAGGATTCATCTAAACATTGAACCAGAAGGTACCAGAATAACAACATTTGGCTGGATTCATCTAGACATTAATTCACACTATACTAGAAAAAAAAAAATTGGCTGGATTCTTCTAGACATTTTATCACATGATATTAGAAGAATAACATTGGCTGGTTTTATCTAGACATTGTATCACTAGATATAAAACGACCAACATTTGCTGGATTCATGTAGACATTGTATCTCATGTTCTCAGAAGAATAACATTGGCTAGTATCATCTAGACATTTTATCTCAAGGTATCAGAAGAACAACATTTGCTGAATGCATCTAGACATTTTAATCACAAGATATCCGAAGACAAACATTAGTCGGATTAAACTTGACAGTTCATAACAAGATATCATTAGAACAATATTGGCCGGATTAAATTTGACTCTTTACCGCCCACATAATATCAGAACAACCACACTGGATAGATGCATGTAAACAATTTACCACATCATAGCATAAGACCAACATAGGCTAAATTTATCGGCTAAGGTATGCATTTTAGTGTGATGTTACAATTAATATCATACGAATGACATCGTCTGGATTCATTTAGACATTTTATCACATGATATCAGTAGAACTGTGACATTGGTCTGATTTAATTTGACTCTTTACCGACCACATTATATTAGAAGAACCAAATTGTATAGAAACATGTAAACAATTTACCACATCATATCATAAGATCAGCAGAGGTTGAATTCAGGTAGACATTTTAAGAAATCATATTTGACGATAATCGTTGACTGGATTCATCAAGACACACTACCACGTGGTAATCAGAATAACAACATTTTCTGGATTCATTCAGTCATGTTACCACGATAATCAGGAAACCCGTCGGCGAGATTCATACAGAAACTTAACCGCAAGATATCATATGAACTACATTGGCTACCTTCATCCAATCATTTTGCCACATGGTATCGAAGGAACAACATCGTAATGCACTGACATGTAGACCCTTTATCGCATGTGTTGTCAACATTTTGTCTCAGAACAATGTGGCTGGAACGTTCTCATATATATAATTAGTATCAGCTTTTGTCACAAAACATGGCATATAATGTATATTTCTTGGGTACTAAACTTATTTCATCCATTTACATTAAGAGGTTAGTAAAGATAAACAGGCTAATGGTAACGACATGACCGCATCGAACCTTTACTATAAGTTTCATCGTCGTTGCCCAATTAATGTTATGCAAGTAATGACGACTAAACCACCATACAAATTTATATTATGCAACTAATGCAATTAAATTAAAATTATATCCCTGTAGAAAGATCGTGCACATTAGTCAGAGAGGCATCTAATGACAACTCAAATGCGATGCCGTCGAAGAGCACAGTTACGTTTCGTATCCAAGAGAAAACAAGGTGACAAAAAAGAGCATGACGCTAAGGTCATCACGCGGCGATGGAATGAGAGCTTCTTACAATTAAAAACAATTTTACTAAATACCCTTTTACGAAAATATACCAAAAAAATCCAGTGTTTGTCACGTACATTAATATTCAATACCGTCATATGAGTCTTAATTCAAAAGCACCTGGAAGTTTCATAATAATGCCGTCGGTGTCATGTATCACTTTAATGGGGAAAACTGGTATTTTCCCGTGCATTAAACTGTTAGTGCACGTTAACGCCTTAACTTATTAGCATTGTATACTTAAAATGAATATTTTGTTTTATTAAGCAGAGCTTCGCTCCATTTAATTGAATGATGATGATTTATGAGAAAAAATCTGTTTAATCAATATATGTACATTGATTTGACGATTTAATATTTAGGATATAATGACCATATGTTGATATGACGACATATATGGGTCAACCACTGACCAGTGTCCTTACGCGCAAGGTATTCTTGGGAACTACTTTCAAATTGAGTCCCTACCAACGTACGACTTTCAAATCGGTTTCAAACAGTTGTGTACTTGTCCATGATGACACCTTTAATATCCAGGTATGTAACTCAAATTTGATAGGAAATCTGAACAAATAAACACATACGCGCCTGCGTGACTCTGATGCAAATTTGAGTCATGATCCGAAATATTTTCACAATATATTTGCAAGATCAGCATCCGGGACGGGTTGATATGCACGTGTTGGAAATATTATGATACGATTAAAAATGCCCACTTTAGCGCACTTTCCTGTTAAAGCAAAATTATGAACTTAGTGTTGAACCATTTGGTGTGGAATAGTTAGGTACAGGGGTATTCTAAAGATAGGCTAACTGGCTGCTTTCAAGATTATGTAGTTCGTTGACATGTTTATTGTTTTATTTGCTTTCATTAATTTTGTGACGCGCTAATGACGTCGTAGGTCCACCCTGCCATATCCTGGAAACCCGTAAGTATCGGTATGTTAATCAGAATGAGATGTTAAATGTAATGTTTTAGGATTAATGTCGTGGTTAGTGATGTTTAAGGAGTGATGTCTTATTAGTGATATTTTTGTGTCATATCGACACGATTATATATTAGGAGTGATATCGTAATGATGATCTTTACGGTGTGGTGTTTTAATAGCCATTCTAGGACTTATATTGTAATGGTGCAATTTAATGAGTGATATCGTTATGTTGATGTTTTAGGTGTGATGTTGCATTGATGTTTTAGGAGTTATGTCGTATTGATGAAGTTTTGGAGTGATGTCCTATTAATGATGTTTAAGAAATGATGTTGTTTTAGTGATGTTTTATGTGTTATATCGTAATGGTGACATTTTATGAGTAATGTAATACTGATGTTTATTTAGGAGTGATGTCGTATTGATTATGTTTTAGAAGTGCAGTCATATTAATGACATTTAAGGAGTGATGTCGTATTGATTGTTTTAGAAGTGATGTTTTATGACTGATATCGTTATGATGAGGTTTTTGGAATAATGCCCGAATGATGATGTTTAAGGAACGCTGTCGTTTTAGTGTTGTTTTTATGTGTAATATCGTAATTGTGACATTTTATGATTGATGTAATATTGATACTATTTTTAGAAGCGATGTCGTATTGATGATGTTTAAGAAGCGATGTCGTATTGAGGATGTTTAAGGAGTGATGTCGTATTGATTATATTTTAGAAATGATACCGTATTGATTATGTTTTAGAAGTGATGCCGTCTGATGATGTTTTAGGAGTGATGTCGTATTGATTATGTTTTAGGAATGATGTTGTAGTATTCATGTTTTAAAGGTTCGTATTGATGATGTTTTATGATTGATGACGTTATTAATATGTTTTATTACTGATATCGTAATGGTAATGTTTTAGGAGTGATGTCCTATTGAAGATGTTTTAGGAATTATGTCGTTTTAGAGACGTTTTAATGTGTGTATCGTAATGGTGACATATTATGAGTGATATAGTATTGATAATGTATTAGAAGTTATGTCGTATTGATGTTTTAGAAGTGATATCTTATTATGGTGATGTTTAAGGAGTGATGTCGCATTGATGATAGTTAAGGAGGTATGTTTTATTGATTATGCTTTAGAACTGATATCATATTGATTATGTTTTAGAAGTGATGTCGTCTGACGATGTTTTAGGATGGTTGTCGCAGTGGTGATGTTTAAAGTGTAACGTCTTAGAATAATGTTTTAGGAATGATGCCCCACTAGTTATGTTTTAGTAATGATGTCTGTTTAATGACACTTTAGGTGTGAAGTTTTATTACAATTTTTTTTCGGAATGATGTCGTAGTGGTACTAATTTTATTTTAAAGTGATATTTTGAGAAACGTTGTTAGAACTATGTTCTATGTTATAAGATTAAAAATAACGTTTAGTTGACGTTTAAGTTATGGCCATCACTGCATTTAAATCACAAAAATGTGATGTGTGAAAATGTCCCACTTTCTTGTGGTATGTAATGTTTTACAAGTTCATTCAGTTAGCAGCTGGAGTTGACATCGACGCAAGATTTGAACGGCGAAGAATATTTAAATGAGGGAACGAAGATGATTTAATGTGACATGCAAACAAACTGCTGGCTTTACTTTGTTCATAGCAACCTGTAAACGAGCGTCAAAGATAACAAAACGTAATTTTCCACCGGATTACGGTGATACGTTTATGGTTAACTGTGAATTAAAAATAACGAAAGAGTCGTAAATCAAAACTGACAATGTCCTGAAAATAATTTAGGCCATTAAGAGAAAAAACTATTTCTCATAAAAACACAAAAGACGCCTTTGATAATGTGAAGAATGAATTTATTTAGTGATATGTCATTTTAGCGTTAATACATTGGAATGTTTTACGAGCCATTTTCCGGACGCCATCTTATTCGACCATACTTGTGTATGTGTACTATGAACTTATTAAGGTAAGATACAAGGATATCGCTACTTGTCACTGTTTTATAGCAAAAGTTTCTTGTACAAATGATGCATGTCAGTACTTTTGAAAAAGATTGTCCATGTATACTTTCAATATCCGATTTAAATTCAATTGTCATAATATGCTATTTCGACAAAAGCACTGACATACTCGCCCTAAATAATATATCTAAACGCCTAATAGCAGCCTACTCAAAGTAAATAACCGTTAAAACTTGAATTAGAAGTACGAAGTTTTTACTATTATGCACAGAAAACAATTTGTTCATATGTAGTCGGTGTCAGTACAGGAATCTCATCCTTTCAACAATTAATCCGACAGTGCGACGATGCGAGATTTGGGCGATAATTATCGCTCTGTTCACTTTCATAGACGCGCGAAATTTGGACTATAATTTCTTGTGTCCACTTTTTTTCTACGTGCAAGATCTGCAGAAAATAAAAATTAAAATGCCGCGTTTTAACTGGCGGAAACAGTATTTCGTAAGTTTGTTTACATGTTGCATGTAATGTTAGGAAATTTTTTAACCTTTATAGAAAGTATATATATGTATTTGTATAATTTTTACATTATATGCTGAATCGTAATATTTAAAACTATATTTTGGTATTAATTATACGATGTTGTAATGAAATTATGAATGTGAATGAGTGGATAGTGCTACTGTAATCAATGTGTCTTCACTGTTAAATGACAACTAACCCCATATAACGCTGGAGGATTCTTCGTTAAACAAGTCAAGTCAAGTCAAAGATTTATTAGCATATTCAAAAAGAACATTGCCAAGACATACAACATTAAATAATACACGAAGGTGACACGATACACTGTAAGTGACAAAATGTAATTTTTTATAATGACAAAATGTATAAATTGCATATAAAAGGAAAATAAATAATGATTGGAGAAAAGCATGGAATAAATATTGTGTGGCATAAGGTAAGAAATAAATCCAAGCATACTCGATTACGTTATCGGATCGTTACGCATGTCATTTGCCCTACTTATGAAAGTGGCTATATTTATTGATAATTTTTCATTATTACACGACATCAAGCGGTTAAATTTTGTAATACTGAGCCATTGGATATAGTATCTGGGTAAGTATTTAATACGTAATTCACTATACAAAGGACAAACTAACAAAAAGTGATATTCATTTTGTATAACATTCATAGTACATTTTGTTACATATTCTATTTTCACGATTTATATTTCTATATCTACCTTCTTCAATATTTAAGTTATGCGCTGAACATCTAAATCTTGTAAATAAGACTCTTAAGTTGGCGTTATTAATCCAAAATAAGTATTTTTCAATTATAAATTCTTTTTTAAAGTTGAAGTAACAATCTAATTTCTCAGAGTTTCTAACATTGGAATACCACTGTTGCAGATAATTATCATATAATCTCCTGACAACAGCTTCGATTTGTAGGTTTGAAACTATTTTACAATCGAATAAATAGGCAAAACCAAGCTCATTTAACATTTCTTTAACCTGTATTGTCCATGTATTAATGAGGTAACCTCCAGTCGATTTCATGTTACAAACTTTAAATGAAAGTGATTCAGGGCATTTCTTTATTTTAGACCAAAATTTAATGATTCTAAATTTCTAAACAAACTTAAAGGAAATCTAGCTAATTAACCATAAACTGCGGCGTTGCATGTTTGCTGACGCACACATAGAATTTGTTTTTAAAAATTTAAGTTGAACTCTCTCGATATCCTGCGATCTATGAAGCCCCACACCTCAGAGCCGTAGTTGAGTACAAATAATTTTAATTTGTCACGTATGTCAAAAACCATGGTATCAAATAGCGTGTTTAAAGAGAACAAAGCACGCAGTGCCTGTTCGGATAATTGTTTCTGAGCTTGCAAAAATGTTCCGTTTTATGATAAAGTGACACCAGGATATGTTAATGTATTAACACTATTGAGTTGTATGCTATGAAAGCGAATATCCACATTTTCCATTCTATTACCTTTTCTACAAACCATAACATAGCTGTTTTCAATATTTACTGTAATACCCCACATATTACAATAACTGTGTAGACTGTTCAACTGATTTTGGAGTCCTTCTTTAGTGTATGAAAAAAGTACAGTGTCATCCGCAAATAACAACATAAATAACTGTATTTTGTCAATAGTTATTGCATCAAAATTATCTTCTTTCATATATTCTTCCATATCATTTATAAAAAACAAAAATAGCAATGGCGAAAGGGGCTTACCCTGTTTGACACCCATGTTACTATCGAAATATTCACAGTACTGTGATCGTGCATTACTATTATTATTGTTTGTAGTATTATTATTTGATTTGACACGTACACAATATTTAACTTCTTCCTATATCTTTTGAGCATATTTACAAGTTTTGTGGAAGCTCCATATTGTAATAATTTGAATTATATACCGTTTCTATAAACAGCATCAAAAGTTTTGCGAAAATCTATAAAAGCGCAGTATAATTTTCGTTTATCATTATGTATAACTTTATTTATATAGAAGACAATACAAAAATACAGTCTACTATGCTTCGTTTATCTCTAAAGCCATATTGACAGTCAGTAATGAGGCTAATGTCGTCAGCCCATTTACCTAAACGAGCGTCTAGTAGTATAGAAAATATTTTGGAAAAAATACTTGTTAGTGTTATTCCTCTATAATTGTTATCATCATCATATTACCTTTTTGGGGCACTGGCACTACAATACCCTTAGTCCAACGTTTAGGATAAAGACAATTTGCATACATATAATTAAACAGTTTACATAAAATAGGTGCAAAATGTTCGCTGCTTTCAATCAACATTTCTGGCGTTAGATCATCGATACCACCACTCTTACCCTTTTTTTAAAAACTTAAAGCTTTTACAACTTCATCCACAGTAAAATCACTATCTAATTAAGTTATTCTAATATCGGCGCTACTTGTATTATTCTCAATCTTAAACTAGATGAAATGCAACAAAAATGTGGACATCTCACACTATCAAGCGTTTATTCGTGAATAATTAATAAAATTCACCGAATTTCGTCATGTCTGACATTAATAAATTCCCATCAGGCACATGATACGCATACTGGTATAAGGCATACCTGTATACAAACGGACGAGCCAACGTCATAAGTGATTTATCTATTTGCTGATTGATTGACATGAACACCGATTATCTAGCCGATAATATCGACAGAGTGAGACAGATGTTATCAACTTATCGGACGACTTTTAACTGTCGGCAGACGAACGACGTTTCCTTTGCCACTTGGTGTATTATTTCGAACACTTGGAATTTAGAGGTTACGTGAACATTGTAAAACGTATAAACACGCGGACGTATCTCGCAAGGTAATATCAAATAAAATCAACGTGAACGGGTATTAAAGGGACATACAGTTTTAAACTCATAATAGCATCATATCAGAAAGTACCTGATTACCAAATAGCACATATAGTTATAACTTACAACCTTTTTCGATTGAGTATTTAATGTCACCACTACAGAAATCTATAAGTTAAATGTTGTTAAACAAAAAATTTATTATATGAACATGTAAAGAACAGCACAACCTCCTTTTTAACGCTAAATGCCTTTGTTTATATTTCGTATAAACTAAATACTAGCTGTTTCGCTATACATGTACAAAGGTTGTATATATAGGCGTTACTAGTAGTTTTTACTCTATCAACACACTTGTAATACTTAAAATCCATTACCTATTAAATACTACCCGGTAATCATTTATTTCCTACTTATATTATGATTTCGAACAAGGAACTTCTCCGCGTTGTTCGTCGGTTTGAAGCCGTAGAAGTATAAACCTGCATATATCCACTACATGTACTATATATTAGTATATATTACTTATATTATATTTATTAGGAATATCATATTAGTCGTTTTTACTCCTGCATAGTACGTATTCCTGTGGTAGACACTTGCTAAACGTATACATATAATACTTTGTATTGACAGTGGAGGAGGTTTAGCATCTGTGACAGGCGTTTAAGAACATGCATATATTTATTTGTGTTATTTATTACTATGTTACTAATTAAGGATGCTTTGCAAAGAAGAATTTTGATCAACACAATTACCAAAATGTATGAGGTTATATCTGTCCTAAACGATAAGATACACATGATTTATGAACAATAATCATTCTAAATAACCAGCCATAGAAGTTGATTTTTTTTCTATGAGTTCGATAATGACCTTTCTACGTTCTTTATAAAATGTTTATTTTCGTTATAAAGTATGAATACAAACAACTTGATTAGGGCATAGAAAAATAACCGTTCAAATTGCTTATCAGATCAAGTTGCAATAGACAGACGCTCGAAAGACAACAATTTGCACGTTATCGAATCGCGTTCAGATGTTATCGAGCTCGCAGGGGGAGCAAACGACACTTACTACCACGTGGACCGTCTGCGAGTCGTCTGCGAGTGACAAAAGGTGTCATGGTAGGTTGACAAATTCCGCGCATTCCGTCGGCACCCACAAATGTACCATTTATATTAAATGGGCATATCGACGGTATTTTACATAAACTTTAGAATCAATATAAACAATATAATTTCCTCTTTTTTTTCTCGATTATTTTTTTTCGCGCAGAAACAATATATTGATGGAATTATATGATGAATTTTATTTGATTTGAACAATATTTAATTGTAGGTGTTGTCACCATTTATCATAAAGAATTACCAAAAAAGAAAATTAGTGAAGATTAATAACACCAAATGTTAAGAATACCTCTCTGATATATTGAAGTGTCTTCCTATTATTTTCCCTTGGATTTTCCTCAGTCGTATTGAGCCAAGGAGAATAGAACAGACAAAGACTTGCGGGTACAAGTTTTACCCACAAGGCATTGGAGCTCGTCATCTTGGTCCAAATTTAATTTTAGCATCCAAAATATTTATTGTATCTTTGCACTTTATTCATCCCAGCAGATTACACTTGCACTTGTTGTTTACTGTTGCTATGAACAGTAGTCTCCCTTTGTTTACATAATTTTTGTATTGCCCGTTCTCCACTTCCAAAATATAACAAGAATCCAGCGTACCCTTAAGTAATAACTTGTTTTCATTAAGCACATAATTATATTGTTTTATGTGTATTAAGTTTTTATATCCAGTAACCACTCTTAAGTATTTTAGTATACAATGTGTGTTCTTGTAAGTAGTGTTCAGCGTTAAATTCTCCGACATTTTTTTTTTTTTTTTCAAATTCTTGACCGACTTTTAATCCAATAGTGTTGTTAAGTCCGAATAACTAATATAGAAAACACTTTTTACATATAAGTATTCAATTTCAGAACACTCCTAACAGTACATCTTTTGTTGTTTTACATTTTAACGCGCATCTACGAACTTTATCAGCTTAAAGACGTTCGCAACAATTTCCTTCAAATTTTCCAAAGACAGATTTTCTTAAAACTTGGAACAAACATGCATCAATGTATCCTAAAACTAAAACAGTCTTATTAAATAGGGGTCACCGGCCTTTTTCCGGAAATATTGAATTTTGAATACGGTACCTGTCGAAGACTTGTTCAGTTTGTGTTACTTAGAATGTTGAATAATATAAAGCGTGTATATTCAAATAAAGATGGAGATTTTTATATGCATCTTTTTTTCGTGTTTCGTTTGGTAATATACAGGTGCAGTTTAATGATAAAACGCGCTTTATCTACAGTTATAATTTACCAAATGACTTGTAATGAACGCTTAACGAGGTGACTTTTGCATAAAATTTGCCTGTGAAAACATCAATAATTTATCAAATATACGAATATCTTTTGTTCCAAACGACAGATTTTGTTAAAAGATCCCACATACATGCGTCATTTTATACTGAAACTAAAACAGTCTTACAATATAGGGGTCACCGGCCTTGTTCCGGAAATATTGGGTTTTGAATACGGTACCTGTCGAAGCCCCTTTTTCAGTTTGGATTTTTATCAATGTTTTAAGTATATAGGATAGTTATTTTTCAAACAAGGTTATGGTTCTTTCAACTGATATGTTTGTACATGGTTTGTTTGGCAATGTACATCTGTATGTTGATAAAAAGCGTTTTACCTACATTTACTGCTTAAATAATGAATTTGACTGGGCATTTAAGTGTGTCAAATGGGAACTAATAATGCTTTCTGAAACTTCATTTTTATCAAATGCATGTTTTGTTCCAAACGACAGAATTGTTTAAAAGTTCGCACAGTCATGCACCAATGTATATTTACACCAAAACAGTAATAAAAAGAATGGCTCACCGAACTTGTTTGTGGAATATTGGATTTCATATAGGGTACCTGTGTAACCTTTTTCCTGTTTCGTTTTAACATACATAAACAACGTATCAATAAAATGAAGATATTTAATGGATCATTTCTGAACTAAATTTGTTTGGAAATACATTGCATAGTGTTTTTTGATTATTATATATGCTTTATGAACTTTTACTATTAAAAATAATATTTTGAATGGACATTAGATATGAACTAGTATATTGTAACTTATATACAATAAAGAAAAAATGAAGCAAAATGAGAAATTAACCCAATTATTTTATTTTTGTTGCGAACGTCTTTAAATTGCTTGCGAAAACGCATGTGCGTTTGAATGTCGTGACTGTGTTAACTACTGTTTACATCATAACACCTATGCACACGCTATTTTTAGAAAACTGAATTTCGGAGAACTGAACGCACTTTCACTTTTGTACTTTTATCATAAATATATTTAAAGCTAGTAGTGTGTGACTGTCGTACTGTAAACACGCAGCCATGATAATGCCTTGAGTCAAAATTGTTTTGCGATTTAAGTTGCTTAACTAGATCTAATCCACGGCGCATTTGATCGTAATCCAAGAGGGCGCTGGAATGTTTATTACTAATCCCGATTACTACGCATTATAGAGAAAATAGTGCGGACGTAATATTGTAAATATCGTGTTGAAAATCCCCTAAATAAAAATCAAACGTAAAGAATATTCAAATAGCATTTAAATAAAAAGAAAACGTGCAAGCGCTCGTGAAAATAGTAATTGTCTCCCTTTCCGGTGACGATATCACGCGTTATCACACCGAAAACAAACAAAAATCCTCTATATACAAAGAAAAATTTCTAAAAAAATCTGTCATCGATGACAACTTTTTGCAAGATAAAATAATATACGTTTGTCAACTGTTTGTAAAAGCATGGTCATCGAATTTAACAAGGGTACAATATCAATTCTCCGTATATGAACGGTATGTTTTCACTGTCATTTCGGGACTGCCGTAGATACGTCCCTTTAAGTGCACATTAATAGATCTATGGGATTCATTATTTTGTTGGTTGTGATTGCGTATCAAATGTAATCCAATTCATTTAAGGTTGATTGTGTCGAAAGCCTGACACTTATTGAGACACTTTCGAGTCCGTTTCCTGGGTAGAACCAGTGCTTGGCGCATTTTGAGAAAAATCATTTGAACTCTCCCCGAGTGTGGATCTAAGTCACGACTTTCCGATCTTATAAATTAAAAATATTATTATTAAGTAAAAGGGTATAAACTAATCGTATTTTACACAGCTGAGTACATTGCTTCGACTTTTTGGAAATACATCAATGTGATATTTATTAAATGTCCCTTTAACTGGGATAATGTCTTTACGTCAATGAATTAAATTTTCAAATTTTAGATCACGTAAACTAATTGTCATTAATTTGGAAGTTGTCTTTATTTACACGCTATGTTGACACGCTTGGCTCATTCCGTCAGCACTTGTATGCATTAATTAATCTGTAAGTTGTTATTTTGGTATTTAAAAGATTTAAGTGCAATCATGTGAGTGCATTTTTTATTCGAAATAACAGATAAATATCTCAAAATAGCTGAACAATATATTTACACTACGTACACCCTGCATACGAGTGCATTTGTGTTCGTTTTAACCCGGTATAGGCGTATACAGAATTACAGATGTGATACATGTTCATGTACATGGCAATTGATTACTTTCTCTATTAAAGAACCAGATGAGTAGAATCCAACGAATCGCTAAAAATTGATACATTTTAAGATTCGCAGTTGAATCGTAATCAGTTCGTGAACTTCAAGTTCTTAACTGATTCGCACATGTTCGTAGTCAGTACGTGTAATTCTTAAGCAGTCGGGAATGCGTGGCGAAAGTTTTGAACTGTTCAAAATGTTGGCCACGAGCTCCCAATATCAAAAATTCGTAGTAAATTCGAAACAAGTGTGTAGAGCATTCTTTGATATCGTTACTAAATCGTATTTTTTTATTTAGATTCGTAGGTATTCGTCGGTATTCTTAACTAATACCCCAATCACACTTATTCGGAATCGGCAGGAATTAGGCAGAACTAGCCGGAAAGGAAAAAAAAGCAAAATTCGTGCCTCGTTCGGGGGAACAAGTAAAAAACTTACAGTTATTTAACAGTTTTGTAAAAATTGTGTTCGAATACTTTAGAATACTTAGAATGCTATTCGAACTCGCCTTGAATTATTCTTGCAAATTCCGGCTGCATTAGCTGTTGAATGTTGTTCTAATGTTGTTGGAACATAGTAGGAATATATAGAAAGCTGTTAAAATGCAGCCCAAAGATTTGAATGCACATCAAATTCCGTACGAATAATACTGTAAGATTGTCGCTCGAAGTCTGGACATACGGTGTCTAGAATGCTGTTGGATTGTCGCCCGAAGTCTGAACAGACGGTGTCTTGAATGCTGTACGAATCCACTTAAAATGCAGTCATAACGCTTCAAGAATAGGCTCCGATTTCGGTTGGAACGTTCAATAATTGAATCAGAATACAGTTCGAATACTTAAGATGTATTTCGAAAGTAACAGCAATGTCCCAAGCGTATCAGGATTGCCAACGGATTGTTTCCTAAAGGGTATAAAATGTTGCTAAATTTTGCCCATCTCAGTGGCCTTCTGCTACCACTGTGCATCTCAGTGAATTCAGCAGGCACGTGCACCCTTTGGTGCTTCTTTGCCGCCTCACACGCAGGAAATGCATCATCATTGTCAGAGGAGGACTGAAATGCAGGCTGATGGACCTCGCCCACTATGCCCACCAGGGAAGCAGATGGAGGCGAAGGTGGCTCTGCAACATACCTCGAAGGGGCTGTGTCATTTTCAACTTCTTGGGATGAACTGCCCCGCTGATGACAGTTGATAGAGCTCTTGACTTTACGCGATTTATTAGGCGGCATAATGTGACCCAAGCCACTGAATTTTAGCAATTGATGTTTAAGCAGCACATTACCGCGTATTTATACAACTTATTATTTGGGTTCTCCTTCGAGCGAGATAAAAATGTTTAGAATGTTGTAAAAATGCCGTAAGGCTATTAAGAATGATGTCAGAATACACCTCAGATGCGGTTCGATATTTCTACACTTCAAATGCATCTCGAAAGTTTTGAACATGAGCAAAACATTCGTAATGACCAGAAGATTGGACCATAATGTTTGGAATACACTTCGAATTTCCAGGAATGGACCACGAGCTTCATTCTAACGACATTCCGGCTCATTCTGCCTCTAGTGTGATGGGGGTTTAAGTCGGAGATTCGATCATTCGCGGCATGACCACGAATCCGCTACGAATGTGTCACGAATCCCACGAATACACGCCGAAAATAAAATTACAAATATATTTTTATTTGTACCTAATTCATTCATGCATTTGGCTTATTCTTAACTGATAAGTAACTGATTCATAACGTTCTTGCAGTAATCGTAATAGATTCTGGTGAATCGTTGTAAATTCGTAACCAAATTCGTGCAATTCCAGCCGATTCCCACGAATATTCGTAACAGTAAATCGTAACACTAATATAACTCGACCATAACTGAATCGTAGAAGGTCACAATTTGGACCAGAAATTTGCAAAATTCCACGATTCCTTACGAATCCTAAAATTTATCAATTCGTGGCGAATCTTGGGATTCGTGGAGTGTGTGGAATATGGGTATATACAAATATATTTGTAAGGGTTTCTCTCCTGCTGATGCAGTTGAAGCTTCAGATACTGAGTATTTCTATTTTTTCCATGAACTAATAAAATGAAGTGCCATGTGCTTTCAAGCTTGTCATTAGCATCACTAATTGTAACAAAAATACTGTTTACAAAGTTAATATTGCTCTTTATGATATCTTTAAACAAATTCCGAATAAAGGCATAATTATTTAATTACAACGTTTATAAACGACATTCATGAAGGGAACGATCGGTGTACACGTATTTCTAAACAAAGGGAAGCAACTGAGTTCAGTTTAAACAGACAGCGTGTTGTAGTTGCCGATCTTGAGTCACTCCTTAGGTTATAATTATACTGTTAATTTAAGGGACCTGTTCACAGATTGGCAAATGGACAACTTTCAAAATTTGTGCCATAGATTCAAAAATATATATATTATACATTATAATACAAACAAGCGAAACAACACTCATGCCTTAGAAATATATTGGAAATATTGTTTCGTTTATGGATAATCATCGATCGAAATGCGGGAAAAAATATGAAACGTTTGTAACGCTTTTTTTATCGGTATATTTGGAAAACACGTGTATCACGTATATAGCGTTAAAATAACACAATCAAATGTATAAGTCTAAAGGGCCGAGTGGTTAGCGCATGAGATATTTAATCCCAAAGGTCCCGGGTACGATTCCCGGCGAAGGCAAATTTTTAAATTTAGCTTTTTTTTCTTAATATAATATTTGTTTTAGATTATTCCAGATGCTGTTGTTTTTGCAGTAAAGACATTTAATGACAATTTTCAAAAATACGATAAATCTGTGAACAAGTCCCTTTAAAATCCAATTTTTTAGGGATATTTAGTACATTGTTCTTGTCATTAAATAAAAGATTACTTACTAATATGTCTCATATTAATTGTTTCAATAAATCATTTATTAATACAATTGAAACTAATAATTGACAAGGAATTAAAAATTAGGAAAAAGTGAACAAGGAAAGGAAAAATGACTGGGAAAAGTTATGTTAAAAGTGTGTATATATACGATTTTACAACATAATATAGCGCCATAACAAAGTAAGTTAAAGTTACAATATATTTCTATTAAAATTGGAAGAAAACTTAAAAAGAACCTTTGCTGTCAACAGCTCAATTTTCTTGTTTTAATCATATAACAGACAATAACCCTAATATATTTACCGGTATATACATGTATGCTGATCTGACAATTGCTTTAGGTTACAGAACACAAATAAAAGATTAAAAAGTCTACAACGAGTTGGCTTATTTAGTCGCTATTTAGTGTTTTCACCGATATTTTTTTTCCTCTCTGATTTCAGTAATTCTGTCACTTTCATCTGCTTATTTTGACTGATAGAAAACATGTACATACACATGTTCACACTTACAAGCAAAGTATGTTCAATACAAAAGCTAAGATCATATTTAAAACATCATATATAAACGGATCAAAAAGCAAATTATCGTTTATCACGAAAGCTAACATTATATTTAAAAGGATCAAGATGGGAAAATTTGCAATTGTACACGCAAGAGTAAATATTTTTTAGCAGTAATCAAATAAACGTTTTTGTAGACAAAAATCTTTAACAGGACGGAATGTATGTTTTATTATATACTAGGCCTAATAGTATACGGTCAAACATATTTCTCATAGCGGTTACTTCCCCATTAACGTTCTTCAGTATAATATGAGCTATGCTCGGAACCAGTTAAGCCTCGGTCACAACCGGGTTGCGTCGACCTTTAGCCTCGGTCAAAACCCACTGCGGTGGCCGCAGACCGCAGACCAAATGCACGATTTTGAGATCGCAAGGAAAACGCATGCGTTTTGTAAGAACTTCGTGGAATTCGTATGGGCATCATGCGGCCAACTTACGGGCGACGTGCGTTCGCCGCACGTCTGTCGCGCGTTTTCAGTTTAGCAGACCGCAGCTGTGTCTGCGAATCGTGCGATTGACGTGCGTCTGCCCCTATGGTCCCTATGCGACTTTTATGACGACGCACGACCAGCGCATAGTAATCGCACGATCACGATTGTAACATAAGTGAAATGAAGAGATAATATGGAAAATGTGTTAAAAGCATGCAAATAATCGCGGTTATTTATACGATGCACATTGCTCCTTGCGGTCACCGGACGGTAATCGCACATGTCTTGCGGCGAGCGTGAGTTGTCAGTTTCTTTCTTGCGTTGCCGGTTCGTTTATCACAAGGAAGCCGTAAGTACTACGCAAGGATGTTGTGCGACGCAAGCTCGACGTACGGTCACCCAGTTGTGACCGAGGCTTTACGTCGAGCTTGCGTCGAGATTTTGGTCATCAACGTGCGTTGGACCTGCGGTGCCCGTGCGTGTTTTCTCGATCGAAGGTCGCCGCAACAACCGCAACAAACATTAGCGCAAGCGCTTAAGTTGATGCGTCGGTCCTGCGTCAATCATCGTGCAATCAACCTACGGGCACCCTACGTTTTTTGCTTCGAAATTGCTTTTCACAAGCACGCAAGGTGCACTTACGGACGTCTTCCTTGCAATAAACGCACCTGCGACGCAAGAAAGAAACTGACAACTGAAGCTCGCCGCAAGACACTTGCGGTTATCGCACGGTGACCGCAAGGCGCTATGTGCTTGGTATAAGTAACTGCGATTATTTGCATGCTTTTAACACATTTTCCATATTTCCATATTTTCTCTTTATTACACTTATGTTACAATCGTGATCGTGCGATTTCTATGCTCTGGTCGTGCGTCGTCATACCAGTCGCATGGTGACCATAGGACAGACGCACGTCAATCGCACGATTCGCAGACACAGCTGCGGTCTGCTAAAAGTGAAAACGCGCGACAGACGTGCGGCGAACGCACGTCGCCCGTAAGTTGGCCGCACGATGCCGTACGAATTTACATAGATCACATTTTCGAAGTCACTAAGCATGCAATTCAAAACTCCAGCCCTTAACTCTGATACTTACAACATCTAAACACTCAAAATGCTGCTCAGTTTCACTGTATCAATATTTATTAAAAATTTCTCCACTGCTAATTCAAATTTTAAGCTGAAACTGTAAAGTGCCACCTTATATCTCTGTGTGGAGGCTGACGGTCAAACTCCCCGCATTGATATTCCCCTTCGAGGGATTTATCACTGCCGAAACGAATATCACATTACCATAGTTGCTGTAAAAATAGATATTACTTTATATTATCCAAAAGCGAAAAACAAATATGTTTGTAAGTTTTAACGGTTAGTTAAATTTCAGATAAAAGATATGAAGAAAACAGATCCGTGTTTTAGGTTTAAGCATAATAGTTTACTGGAAATATGCACAAATTTTCCCAAGCTGCTGGCTACTTTCACTTTCTCTTGTTTCAATGTGCTAGTAATATATGTTTGAAGTTTTTAGTAAAACGACACTGTTCTACGATTACCAAAACTTATCATTTAATTGAATACAAATGAAAATATGAATTAAATATTTAAAAAGATTATTAAATATTCATAAATCTGTATCAATATTTGAATGAGCAACTTGTGGAGGCAGTGGTCAAAGCAGGGGAGACCATCGTGAGGAGTTTGGTGTACGGTGAGATAATAACTTTAAAGAGAGTATGTACGATCTTACGACAAATATATTGCCATCAATTTAAATAACCCGATAAAGTTAATAACCATACGCTTGTAATTAAAATGGACGAAAATTTGATAAGAACCGATGTTCAAAAACGTATAATTGGCTAATTTTTATCATAAACCTTTTATTGGCTGTTCAGCCGAAAACTCCAAAATGCTGACTCGACAATTGCTTTAGGTTACACAACACTAATAAACGATGCGAAATTCGACATTCGTATTTGTTGATTTATTGGATATTTTAGTGTTTCCTCCGTCCTGGTTATGTTTATCAATCTTCTTTCAAGTTGTATTGTCACTTTTATCTGCTTATATTGAAAATAAATGATACGAATGATCGTGCATACAAAACTGAAATAAGTCACACATAAAATGATGACACCACGATTACAGAACAATTTTCAAACTTTGTTCAAACTTACTAGGAAAGCAGGGACACAAAGATCAAGTCCGATTCTATTTCCTTACTTAGGCAGATTACTTAGTACTTACGTTATCACTAATGCATGATAGGACTAATAATAGGACGGATGTATAATTTTAAAACAGTCATATTATCATCCTATGTTACCCCCCACCCCCCCACCCCCAACCCCCAACCCCATCATATAACATAACGTTTATTCAATTCTGATAGTGCGATCCTGTCGTTTGCAAATTGTGGCTTCATAAAGGAATCGATAGTTGACATCGTGCGCAGGAATGACATAGAAAACTATCAAAGGTGCTTTCGAGGGAGTTCACATATTTATTTTTTTTATGTTTGAAGTATGCAATAAAATGTCTTAACTTGACAGAAATGACCCGGAATCGTTCGGCGTTTCCAAATGCCACCTATCAGGAATCGCTTTCAGTCTAAAATCCAGTGGGAATTATTGATAGGCGCATTTCGAACATACAGAATCCAAAAACATAGAACCAGTAGTAGTCGAAGTAGTGAAGGTAACATTTTTGAACCGAAATACAGAGTATATAGCAGTTTTAGTCATAATAATGAATGTAGCATCGGTAAAAAAGTAACAGAAATTGTCAAACTGATTAATGTGGCATTTAATTCTGAGAACTTTATATACATAGTTACGGTAGAAGGCAAGCCAGTGTAGGTAACATTCTCGAGTTTTATTCATTTTTGTTTCGTGTTTTCTGTTTCGAGTGTCGCGTTGTTTATGCATAGGAGCAAGTGCAGCCCTAATATCAAGTTATTAATTCAAAAAGAGTTTCACTGTTGCTTTTGCATAATAGTTGCATTTATTATCTTCTGTTTTTATGGGGGTGGGGGGGGGGGGGGGGGTTACGAACAGAGGCACTTAGTGATTTACATGTAGTTGCAAATATGCACACACACAGCGAAAATAACCTGCTTAGATGGACTAATGCAAAAACGCCGTAACTCCCCACGAATTTGAATAAATATAAATCATTAATACTATCCTTATCTATAATAATTTAAACAAAGATGATTTAAATTATAGCCCGCGTTTCGAAGACGAAATTCACAAATCAATGTAGGCAATTATCGATGTTAAGCAATAAAAAGCCCCAAGTAACTTGCAAACATTTATTACGGCTAACCACTGTTCATACAAAAACACAGTAAAATATATGAAGATTATAACAGTCAAGTGTGTCTCCAATAAAATAAGTTTAAGGCCCTCCCTCCCGACTAAGCTCCGCCCATTTTGCATTTCAAGTGCCTCTTAGGTTTGCAAAGTAGCCACTCGCATTCTCAGTTAGCAGAAATCTATTTATAACAAGTTTTAGACCATAAACAATCTCAACTTTAATTCGTCGAAGCTTTCTGAAATAAGTGTTCTCAAAATTTGAAATTTAATCCTATGCGTTTATATATAAGACCAAATCTGGTAATGCTTATCGCAGTAGATGGTTATAGTTTATTACTAATTATTCCATGAAAAACGGCAAATACTGCTGTGCAACATGAAGATTTTTAGTTTCGTGAAATTTTTATCTAAAATATGTGCACAGCTGTTGATGTGATTTTTCAACACCGTTCGAACTAGTTATTATCACAGAACATTTGATATAGGACGTTGTAACATCATCCTCTAGATAATTCATTGCAGATATACTTGTCTGACCTCGTTCGAAATGATAACCACTTAAACGTTCGATTAGTAACTAAAAACTACGCTGTAAGTATTTTTAGTTGGTCACCTGATTTGGGGGAATTTTCGCCGGAGTATATTCCATGACTCGCTAAAACAATAGCTATAAAACGCAACGTGTATGTAAATAAACATTAAACAACAGTGTTTCGGCGAACGTTGTTTAACTAGTACGAATAAAAATAAAAGCATTTTATTGATGATTCAACCGTTATCTTGAGTTCGTTTACAAGCAGGTGGCTAATTTACAAGAATTTCACTGTGTATTGAGAGTAAACGAGGCGTGCGCACGGGATAAGCGGAGTTGGGATAAAAATGAACGCAGATACTTTCCATCGAAACAGTGCCGCAGTGTATCAGACGAATTCGTACGTGACGCGCGCGTGCCAGTACCAAAACATGACGCTGTCGCCCGCGTACGGGGATACGGGTGTCCGAGCCGTTCCGAAGAAGGAGCAAAGAATCAGACGACCGATGAACGCGTTCATGGTGTGGGCTAAAAGGGCGCGAAAAGTGATGGCAGACGAAAACCCCGATGTCCATAACGCCGACCTCAGCAAAATGTTGGGTGAGTAAAGTTTTATACTGCATTTTTATGTCATGATGATGAATGCACCATTACAGGCAATTATTCAGTATTCAGTGCATCGCATGCTGTTACTTCGTTTTAGGGGGATAGGGTATAGTTTTGTATTTAACAATTATTGATAGGTTCTAAATTCAAAATTTACTGCAACAATATTCAATTGCGTTTCCCTATGACAAATACAGAGAATGGCACTGTTTGTACATACATACAGTTCAGATGGCTTATTTTTCAAATACTTCCAACTATAGGATTTTTATTTGCTCGTAAAAAATATATACTTGTTTGTATGAATAAAAGAATCGAGTAAGACGTTATTTATTATAAATGGACACATTAATACGACCAGTATTTAAGTATCTGACATTAGTATTCATCTGTTATTCTTACTTCTTAAATATGTATAGAGATATTTCTCGAATCAGATTTACTATTCCAACGGTAAACTGTAAACTGAAATCTGATTTCAAGTAAAGTTTACGATGAATTATTAATTGTCACTTTATTTTTCATTAAAATTTGAAAATTCAGTT